>WSFP011513079.1:0-12966 GCA_009831015.1 Picea engelmannii | reverse complement strand
CTAGGCTAGAGCGCACTGATCTATCCGGAGATTAGGTCAATCCATTCACTTAAGGTGCCTCAACAAGAGGATTAGGGTTTCTGCAACTGCTCCTGCTAGTAACCCTAGCGGCAGTGTCTTGGAAGTTGCTTCTGCTAGTAACCATAGTGACAGTTCCTCAACGAGCTCAATATCCTAGCGGCTATGTTTCCTTCCAGCGTTTAGACTGAATGAAGGAGGTGTGGGCCCATAACCTGTTAGAATATGAAAGATGTGTGCTCGTTTTACCATTGACAATTCCCTTGTCACCCAACCATAGGCCGAATCCACCCTTCGAGCACCTTAACCTTGACAGAGAATCAGTTCGGAAGCAAACCCTAGGCTAGATAGCCAAACAAAGGGTAGCGCACCTTTCCCCAAGGATAGCGCACCAACAAGAGTTGATCTGATAGTCCAAACCCTAGCCAAGAGATAGTCCAAGCCAAACGTGATCTGCTAGCTGCAGCAGCTGCAATGAAATCTCTCCTCAAACCTGCACACAAGACTGGGCACTGCAGTGCGCACAAGACTGGGCACTGCAATTCTTAGACTGCCTGCCAGAATGAGAACTAGCCTCCTGTATTTACACTAATTCTGGCTAACTGCCTGGGCCGACTTCTCATTCTGGGTATCTGTTTGTTCAGTATATATTATTATTTCTGGCCGACTTCTTCTTTTGGAGGCTAATAACCTAATATAAATTATCTTCTTGAGCCGACAAGTCTTCTAGGGTTATTAGCCTACTCATTAGGGTTTCTTCTTACTTTCCGGAGTATTCTATCCTTGTCAAGTTTACACGTGGAGGTAAATACCTCCCGCAGCTACCATAATATCAACAACCCTAGGGGTGTAAACCCTTTTACTCCTTAGGGTATACCAACCAAATTTAGGGTAAATCTAGGAGGGTATACACACTCGTATTCCTCCTAGCAACCCTTGCAAAAAAGAAAGACTTATAATCTTAACAAAGAGATGAAGCAATGATGGAGGGTGTATCTAACATACTCCTTCCTAGGGTTTCCACCAACAATAACTAAAATAAACAAGAAAGAAATATCATATGCAGATTTTTCCTTACCTAATCCAAGAAAATGAGATATCAAACCCTAGTTTACCATGCAACATTCATCCAAGAGCCAAGAGAGCAAGCCTTTTGGGGGTGTGCACATTCCTCCTCATCCATTCACCAAGAGAGATTCACCAAAAGACATTTCACAAGAGAGAGAGAGAGCATAATCACCAAGAGTAGTGAAAATTTCAGCCAAGTACTTTTCACTATGGAAGAGTCATGTTATGGAATGAGATTCACATGATCTCTATTTATACAAAAATTCTAACACATAGTTTGTCCACATTCAAAGTGTAAAACATAAGATAAGGGGTCAACAACCCTTATGTTACCCGTTAACCAAATAATTCATTTAAAATTCACTTTAACACATTAGAAACCCTAAAAAGAAGATGACGTCACCCCTTTAGTGGATGTTTTGGCACTTTGAGCAAGTCGTTGGAGAAGAGAGTGCAGGTCGTTGGGGCTCCTTGAGCCTCCTCATCAAGTGCCAGGGTCAATCCATGTCTCCTCCGGTGAAAATATGCCAAGTGTCAATGTGCAATCACTCCATCACCATCAAACCCCCTCAAGTATGACGTCAACCCTCAAAAGATGACGTTTTTCCACTCTTAGGCAAATCGTTTGGGTACTAGGGGCTAGATAAGATCCTTCATGATGTCAAGTAAGCCTCCAAAGGCATCTCTTAGTGATCTGGTGTGCGGGCCTACAACATCCAACCTGTGGGCTCCTTGCCCCATGGAAGCCCAAGCTAGGCTTATTCTCCCAAAACTGGCCACCAAGCAAGGTCCTGCAAAACAAAAGGGTACGCCCTCCAAAGATCTCATGTCAAAGATATCATAATGTAAACCACATCTAATAAGCATGGCACCTAAACATGTGCATCAAAACTACCTCATCAAACTAAACAAATGCTCAAAAACCCTATACAATTGACCAAGTTTAAGTATGGGAGGGGTGTCATAAAGGTCCTATTGGGTAGACCAAAACTCTCAAGTAGGGGATGCTCCCAAGGATGGCCTTTCAAGGTTATGTAGTGTATGATGAGATGGAAAGGGTTTAGACTTCATAGGTTGATGAGTTTCATGACATACAAGGGCTCGTATTATCTCATTTATGGGTGCCTTTGTAGAGGGTGTGTGGGACCTTCGTTTGCGATGCACTTTTTCCAAGCCCATCTTCTTGCCATTCATTATTTCTTTCATGTTTGAAGGAACGAGTTGAAGGCCACTATCCTGGCGTGGTGTCTAGATAATGATAGTGTCACTCACAAATACCTCGCGGAAATGAGAAGGCTGGCTCATGATGAGACCCCCTTTTTCTCAGTTGTGTAACTGAGAGACACTACCCTGGCTTGGTAACGAGATGATGGTAATGTCATACCGCCAAATAGCCATGATCATGATAGGCTGGCTCGTGATGAGACCTCCCATCCTCCAACTAACCCCCTAAGCATTCATTATCATTCAATTTTGTAGGTCCCCCTTTTTTTAGAGAGAAGCGTTTCATTTCTTTCTCAAGGATCCTTGGGTCAAGCATCTGGAAGGTTAATATCTAGGCTTTTATCTTTTTAGCCAACAACAATCCCTCTGGGCCTTCAGCCCCTTCTTCCCATGAAACGAGGTACATGCTCTTCTTGGGTCACTAAAGTCAAAGGGCCTAGAAGAGGGAAGTATGATGGGAAAGCAATGAGCAGAAAATGGTATGTATGGTTGGGAATGGTACGATAACCCCTTAAGGGACCCCTAGTGGCAAACTTTCCCCAAAGGTTGGCCACTCACTAGGAAATCTATGACACTCACTAAGGTGAAACAAGGTCAAAAGCATAATGTCCAAGAAGGCGTTCTATAATCAAAAGTAGCTTAAATATGACATGCTTAAATGCCTTAAATATTAGGGTTATTACCTGCCACAATACCTTTCTTGTACCGCATGGAGCAAGACCCATTTGCCTTCCAAAAGCTAGCTGGTGTGGTGGATGTGTTGACAATGGATCATAATGTGGTGATAGAGTGAGCTTCCGTATGTGCAAGTGGACACTGCTGGTCACATAGTCTCTCGGCACTCCATATTTGCAACCTTAGGTACTCTAGACATGATCCCCTTAGTTATCCCACAAAATGGGGATAACAGGGCCTCCAAAGGCCATGTGTCAAGCTCTCACGTGCTAGAGTGTCACGTTATGCTTCTCCTTCCTTCAAACCAAATCACATCACGTTCGGTACCATCAAGTCCACCAAAACCCTGTCTTGGTGAAGATGTCTGCAGTCTGTTCTGTTGAAGGACAAAATTGCAGGTCGATGATCCCCTCATGTACTAAGTCCCGGATGTAGTGCATGTGGATCTCGATGTGCTTCGTCCATTGCCTTTGAACTGGATCTTTGCAGAACTTCAGAGTGCTCTGGTTGTCACACTAGATGACGATCGATCGATGAAACTGAATGCCCATCTTCTTAGTTATCCCACAAAATGGGGATAACATCTGGCTCCTACTTGGGGACATGTGCTCATTGTAGAGTGCATGAGAACCACAACATCTCCTGGTAGACCTGTGCCTACACTGAAACAAAAAATCGTAAAATCTAGGGTGGTTCTATCACCCTTCGTCCATATATATCAAAATCTAGATTTTTTTTTTTTGGCATTTTTCAAAAATTTCTAAACTAAGCATGAAATCGATATGCAAGTAGAGAAAAATGAAATATGAAATGCATCTAAACTAAAATGAGCAATCAAGATGCAAATGCAAGGAAATCAAGATGACCTACCTACTTACCTGGGGCCCGAGCCCTGAAGAAGTCAAGTGTCGCCTTGGTAATAATTTTTGAGGAGAGATCCATTCACTGGTAGTGGCATCCTCCTCCCTTCTGTCGTGGATAAGTAAAAAGTGTCTGGCCGAGATATTTCCTCTATCTTATAGGGCCCTAACCAAAGATTGTCGAACTTTTGATGCATTCCAGGTTTTTCTCTCCTCTTGTCCCACATTAGGACCTGGTACCCTTCCTTGAAATCTCTTTGCCTTGCCTTTCGATTAAAGGTTCCTTTCACCTTTTCTTGATTCTTTGCCATTTGATCAAGGGCCATTCTTCGAGTTTCATCCAATTCCATGAGCTGATCAATTCGCCCCTACAAGGCTTCTTTATCTGTAACGAATTGTTGGGCTATTTGTAATGCTGGAATTTGGAGATTTATAGGCAAGCGATCTTCTAACCCATAAACCAACTCAAATGGGGTTTTTCCAGTGGAGGTCTTGGTAGTTTTGTGGTTTGCCCACAAGGCGTACTTAATTTTGCTGTCCCAACTCTTCTTGTTTTCTCCAACAATCTTCTTCACAATGTTCATGATGTTTTTGTTGCTCTATTCTGCCAACCCATTTCCTTGAGGGTAATAATTTGAGGAGTGTGATAAAACCTAAGTTGCAGGAAACGCCCCCCCTGTTTTCGCCCCATAAACGGTACGAAACGCCGGTACGGGTACGGTACGGCCGAGAAATGCTGTCGACTGTACCGTATGACGTTTCTCGATTTGGAAACACCGTACGGTATGGTCGACGACGTTTCTCGGTCGTACCGTGCTCGTACGGCCTCGTTTCGATGGATTTCAAAGCGAATTTAGGGAAAAAAAGGGGGTTGTGGGCCCCCCAAACTGCCAGTTAGATTTAGTAATGGCTTTTTTTATATTCTCCAATGAGAATAAAGATGATTTTCTGCTTTTTTGTTTTAATTTAAAAAAGAAATTTCTAGATGCAAATAGAAACCCTAAATCTCCTTCCTTTGCTATAAGAAACCACTTGCTTCACTCATCCCTCACACTTTCATTAGCAAGAGGAGCTTCCTACAACAGCAAAAAGTAGATTGTGTGTGGTTTTAGTGAGCATATTTCTTTTCTATTTGGTGAGTAGATTTATTTTATGTTTGCTTAGCAAGTTAGCAGATTTTTTTTGTTCTCTTGGTTTGCAATATACAAATTTTTGTTTTGTTTGGTGAACAGATTTTCTTCTTTTCTTGCAGCATTCATGGCTTCTCAAAGTGCTGTTTAATCTACCCCTAGAGCTGCTGAAGTAAGCAGGCAACAGGAATACTATCCTCTTTGGAGGCATGTTACCAAGGTCAAGGCTATGGGTGCTGGTGGAGGTTCATGGGAATGGAAGTGCAATTTATGCAAGAAGGATAAGACCTTCAACGACTCTTACACAAGAGTCGAGGCTCACATTTTGCATGAAGGGAAGGGTATTGAAGGTTGTCCACATACTCTTGATCTGTAGGTGAGGGATAGATTCCATAAAGAGCACGATGATGCTCAAAAAATTAAGGATAATAGAGCGAAGATTGCTATGCATGGAAGTAGCAAGCATCCTACTTCCTTGGGTGTTAGCAATGAGCCGAGGATTGTTCATGAAGCAAGGAAGAGGAGGGCGCTAGAGGTAGAAAACGAGATATCCAAAGGCCCTGAAGGACGAGGTGCAGCTTCAAACAACAGATTGATGAAGATGTTCAACAACCAAAAGAGAGAAGAAATAGAGTCAAGAGTGGCAAGGGCCATATTTGCATGTGGCATCCCATTTAATGTCATTCGGTCCCCATATTGGAAGGATATGGTGAAGGCAATTAACGAGGCTCCTCAAGGTTTCAAGGGGCCAAACTATGAAAAACTCAGAACAGTGTTGCTGCAGAAAGAGAGGTCATTGATTCGTGATATTCTCAAACCAGTTCATAGCTCATGGACCAACACAGGGGTTTCCATTATCTATGATGGATGGACTGATACAAAGCAGAGGCCCTTGATCAATGTTATTCCATCATCACCAACATGAGCGATGTTCTTAAGAGCAGAAGATTGTTCCGACGAGGTAAAATATAGCAAATTCATTGCTGATATTTTAATTTATGCTATTGAACAAGTAGGACCAACAAATGTGGTGCAAGTTATCACAGATAATGCACCCGTTTGCAAAGATGCAGACTTGATTGTTGAGAGTAGATATCATCATATTTTTTGGACTCCTTGCATTGTCCATAATTTAAATCTCATTTTAGAAGAGATTGAAGCAAAAACTGAATGGATTAGGGAGGTCATAAGGCAAGCTAGGGAGATCATTAAATTCATCACCAACCACCACCAGTCTCAAGCAATGCATTGAGAATATTCCAAATTAAAGTTGCTCAAAGTTGCTGAGACAAGATATGCCTCAAACTTCATCATGTTGCACCGCCTTGTTGAGGTCAAAAGTGCATTGATGAGTATGGTGGTGGGTGTGACTTGGGCTGAGTGGAGACAGTTAGATTCAGAGAGAGGAAGTATGGTGCAGAGGGTGTTGATTGATGAGGATTGGTGGAGCAAGGTAGAATTCTTGCTCAAGTTTACTTCACCATCATTTGAGCTTCTCTGAGATGCAGACATAAACAAACCTTTCCTAGGAGAGATTTATGATGGCATGGATACCATGGTTGAGAAAACCGTGGAAATTATTACACAGGAGGCTCCCACTCTGTTTTTTGTCAAGGTTGATTTTGTTGAGCATGTGAGGTCCATCATTGTTACTAGGTGGAATGGATTTAACACTCCATTGCACACTTTGGCACATGCTCTAAATCCCAAATTTTATGATGAGGAGTTCATTGCTCAAAGCAAGGGAAAAGGAAGGCCCCACATAAGGACAAGGAGGTGGCCACAGGAGTGAAAAAAGCCTTCCAGAGGTTGTTTCCATCTTCTCAGCAAACAAAGGTGAGGGAGGAATTTGCTTGTTTTGCTGCTGGATTAGAGGATTTTGCAGACATCTCAACTTTGAAGGAGAGAAGCACCATGAACTCGATTAAATGGTGGACTTGTCATGGGGCAAATGGTGTATATTTGCAAAGCCTTGCCACTCGTATTCTATCATAAGTGGCAAGCTCTTCATCAACAGAAATGAATTGGAGCACCTATGGTTTCATTCATTCAGTGAAGCGCAACAGGTTGGGATCGCACAAGGCTGAGGATCTTGTATATGTGCATTCAAACCTTCGCCTTATGTCTCGCAAGGGTAAAGAATATACAAGTGGGCCTCATAAAGAGTGGGATGTGGATGCAAAAAACCCAAACTTAGAGCTCTCTCTTGCTGCTCTTGATATTGTTGATGATGCAAGTGGAAGAGGAATTCAAGTTGCCTCTTCTTCCCATCGAGGCTCTATTTCTGCTGAACATGCATCTTGTTCTATTTTTTATGATGAGGATGAGGATCAATATGATATGTAATTGTAGTTGCCTTTAGCTCATGTTTTTTTTTCATTTTCAACACATACAACCTCATTTATAAAGGCTGATTTTGGATGTAAAGCCTCATCTATAAAGGCTAATTTTGGATTTTGCTACTTGCATCATGTAATGAATGATATTCATCATCTATGGGAGTTAATATGGACATGGTTTTCCTTCTAAAATGTCATTTATGTGTATCATTATGTTTTTCTTGCAATATAATGCTTTATTTTTTAAAAAACTATATATATATATATATTTTATTTTATTTTATTTTATTTTTATATATGACGTTTCCATTTTTTGAGGGCCTGTTTTGCATCGTCTCGGTTTCGGAAACTCATAATCGTTTCCCTGTTTCGTGCAACTTAGGATAAAACAATCCCATACTTGAAGTAGAACTCATTGAACTAAAAGCTTTGGCATTATCGGTGGTTATCTTAACAGGAACACCGAATCTAGTAATAATCTTTTCCTCAAGGAACTTCATCACAACTTCTTCTGTTGCTTTCTTTGTTGAGACAACTTCCACCCATTTGGTGAAGTAATCAGTGGCGGTCAAAATCCATCGATACCCATTACTAGAGTTGTCCTTGAACTCACCAATGAAATCCAATCTCCATTGTTGAAAGGGTGCTTCCACGATGACTGACTTAAGGGGAAGAGCAGGAAGGCGTTGCTTGCCGGTAAAAAATTGGCACGGTTGACAAGATCTAACATATCGATAAGTGTCGAAGAAAATAGTAGGCTAATAGTATCCTGCCCTTAAAATCTTATGGGCAGTGGTGCGTGCTGCAAAATGACCACCACAATGCCCTGAATGAATGTCGGTCATTAACTTGTCAGCTTTTTCTTTATTAACACATTTGAGGATTAACCCATCTGGGTTCCTCCACTCGAGACCGTTCTCTGTTAGGCAATACTTCATAGCTTTGAGTATCATGGCTCTTCTTTTATGTTCTACCAAATGATCAGGGCAAGTGAGGCTTTTCAAATAATAAATGACATTTGAATACCACTCATTGTTCTCAATCTCACTTACGATAATGTTGACTTGTTCATTCTCTCCTACCTCAATGGCATCTTGGTTGCTTTCTATCATCATTTTTGCCAGTCCTTGCCCTTTAATTATCTTGGTTGGTTTGATCTCCAAATCGTATTCCTATATCTGTGAAACCCACTTTCCTCTTGATCCAAGGCAATCTTGTTGTGATAAAATGTCCTTTACAGCGGGGTAGTGGATGAAGGATTTGATCTTGTTGTATCCTACATAAGTTCAAAAGTGTTTGAGAGACTTGACTAGAGCGTAAGCTTGTTTTTCTGTAATGGTGTAATTCAATTATGAGTCTCTAAGATTTTTGCTCATGAAAACAATCGGTTGTTCATCCCCTTGAATCATTCTTTTGTAACAGAACTCCTGCAATGGTGTCCTTTGAAGCGAAAGAAAATATGATGAAGTCTTTGGCAAAATTTGGACTAGCCAAGAATGGTGCAACAATTATTCTTTCCTTGATACGCTGGAAAGACAACTTACCTTCATTTTCCCATTCGAAACGAGCATCCTTCTTTAGCAATTTGTTAAGGGGTTTAACAATCTCGACAAAGTTTGGAATGAATCTCCTCACAAAGTTAATTTGACCAAAGAAAGATTGTAGGGCTTTCTTGTCTTTAGGTAGAGGGATCTTCTTGATGGTTTCAACCCTGGTAGGGTCTATTGACCACCTATTTCAACTAGGTATCAACGTCATGTATCATGAAGATATGTACCTGGTGGTACGACAAGTTTGAAGACTTATGGCTCAACAGGGCATTTTTTCCCCCAACACTTCTTTCCGTGTCCGTGGAATGTCAGCTCCCTTGCGTGGGATAATTTTGTAATATGTTAGCATGGGTCAAGTTTTATTTAGTTGCCTAGGAATTTATCATTAGGGAAGTCCCTTCATCGAGTGTTTTTTTTCCTCAGGTAATTAATTTTGTTTTTCAACAATTTTAATTACTCTTGAGCTTTTCACTCAATGATCCTCCAAAGTGGTGAAAGACATTCTAGCGATCGAGCCTAGTGGGTGAATAAGGTCTAAAGATGTTGTAAATGACCATGCTATACATCTCCTAGAGTTTTGCGGAATTCTGTTAGGTTTTGATAGGATTTTTTAATAATTAAATTTTTTCGTAAAATGAAAATTTTAATTATTTTTGATGAAAAATGTAAAAAATTGGTCCTTGTAGATTTTCTATAGGGGTGTGAGTACTCAAATCAAATGGCTTATGACCCCCTACAACCTTGGACCAAGTTTCAACTCAATTGGACAAGTTTTGCTAGGTCATTATCCATGAGGAGTCCAAGTCAGTCAAAAGTTAGCAAATAATTAGCTAAGGTAAAAAGCCAAAAAATTGTAAAAGTGTCTAAAGTCATGAGAGAGAGTGGGGAAATGATTTCTAATGTATTTCCTAAGTTGGAAGAGTAAAAATCTACTTAGAAGGCCCCCCCATGCCAAGTCAACAACCAAAAGTGAGTTTCCCTAGTGAAAAGTGCGCCCCACTTCTTCATGAACTTAGGGGAAAGTAAAAATTAAAGTGAAAAAGTGCCTAAAACCCTAAGTGTGTCCTTCCTATAGCTTAACCTCATGTTTGAACAAGAGGAAAGGGGTTTTCCCCCTTCACATCTCACCCCTCAAACCCTAACTCACTACCAAAACCCTAAAAGTGCGCGCTCCTTGACTTGTTCTCTCTCTTGGATAGGTGACACTTGTAACTCATCCAAGGGGGGTCTCTTCTCTCTCCCTCTTTTAAAAGGAAGCCCTCTCTCCTCATTTTTATATAAATTTTCACAACAACTCTATTATGCCAAAATCTCTCTCCACTTTCTCTCATTCTCTCCCATTATTTTCTTGTAATTTTGGTGCCATTTGGTAACCTTTCTTGGAGCAATAAAGTGAAGCTTTGGAGGATCTCTTGGTGTTTTTTGGTTCTATTGGCTACTCTTGTGTGATATTTGCTTTTGGTGAGGTAACATTGTAGGTTTTGTTATTCTTGCTTCACATTGTTTTACTTGAAGAACCCTAAGCAAAGTATTTTGCCAGGGATAAATCTGTAGTAGTATTGCTATAGATTTATGTGATTTGCTTTTATTAAAGTTTTCAAAGTATTTTGTAGGCCTCTTAAAGGATCTCACCTTTTTTCCTCATTGTGTAGTAAGGGTTTACAGATTTGCAGGTTGTCAAAGCTTGGAGGAGGAAATCCAAAGGCTCCATTTTGCTTCAATTAATTTTTTGTTTTAATTTCAGCCCTTTATTTGTTTATTTTCTGAACATACATAATCATCATAATCTTGCTAAAAATTCCAATTTTCAAGTTCAGACTTTTTTGTAAAAATTTCTGTACATATGCTAACATAAAACTAACATATTGTGGTGATTTTTAGCATTTTCTAGCAAACTTTCTTGGCTGTTTTATGCAAGTTTTCACCAATAAAAGAGGAGGAGCTACCCAAAATTGCTAACTAGAGGCTCAAGAGAACATCAGTAAGTTTTGGTGCAAAGCCTCTCTCTCTCTCTCTCTCTAAAGCTATTGTAAGCAGCCCAAAAGAGTCTCTTCGGCTTGCACTTTCTATTTCTTTCCAAGTTTAAATCTGTAAATAATTTTAATAATTTTGCCCACACCTTGCATTGTGCTTGACTCTGCCATCCTTGCAAAATCGTGCCATCTAGGATTAGAAATAATTTTCTGATTTTTGCTTTAGTTAACTTTGTCCACCTTTGCCACAAAATCGGAAGACTTTGTCCTCCACCTTGTACCAAAGTGTGGTTAATTTGTTTAAGTTATTTATTTTAAGTAATTTTTGTTTTCCCACACCTTGCATGTGAGTGGCTATGCCATCCTGCAAAGTCGTGCTGGCTAGTGTTAAATTTTCCTTTTATTTTGCAAAGTAAAAAATTTTTACCTCGCCTTTGCCTTGTATTCCCTCCCCTTGCCACTTTGTGGATCTTGGGTAATAAGAAAGGGCAAATGATTGAGTAGATAGTTTAATTAGGCACCCATTTCTATTATTGTTTGGTCACTAAAATAAGGTTACTTGTGGAGGCTAGAAGGGGTTGAAGTCGAAGACGGTTTCACGGCACTAAGTGTCCTCCTTGTTGAGCGCCTAAGCACTTTGGACTTGACCCGTGGAGCTAGAGGAGAACCTTGTTGTTATCTTGTTGAGCACCCAACATTTCCTCTTGGCTAAGGGATAAAAACTTGAGGTAGTCACATAGCTTAGGCTTGCAACTTTGACATCTAAACCCCTAAGCTAAAGAGAGACTTAAAATTAATTAAAAATAACCTACACACTTGCACAACATTTATATTTCCTTGCAATTTATTTTCAAGTATTTACATTCTATTCATTTTTATGCAAGTTAATTTATGTGTAAATATTTATATTGACTTAGTTATAAGCATTCTTTATTTATTCATTGTTTTAGAGTAATTGTATAAAGTTATTTTTTAATTCATTGTGTAGATAGTTCTTAATTTGTTTTTATTTTTGTGAACTTATCATTCTTTTATATATATTGGAATAAGTTGAATTCTTAGGCACTGGTCCAATTGTGGTTTAATAAATAAAGGTTTGCTTATCATTGAAAGATTGCATTTTGCATTTCTGCTTGTCATTGGGTTGGGTATTATTAATCAACAATTTAATTAACTCCTAGAATTTTAATAAAACATTCACATAGTTTAATAGGGTCTACTCCCCTAGGCTTCCCTAGGAGTGAGCCTAGATGGAAGGAGTCTAGATTGAGGTGACAATGGGTCTAGATTCAGGTTTGTGCCTCCAAGGACACGCCAAGTGGGTTGGAGACTTATCCACGTTTGTAGGTGTGTATTAGGACGACAACATGGTCTATTGTGATTCCATCTTTAGAAATGATATGACCTAGCAACTCACCCTTGTCAACACCAAAAAATGATTTCTTAGGGTTGAGAAAAATGCCATACTCCCTACATCTCTGGAAAATAGTTCTCAAGTGTTGGATATATTGTTCCCTCTTCTTGGAGATGGTGGTTAGATCATCTTGGTAGATCTCTATAAGTTTTCCGATTAGATCCCTAAAAGCATAGTCCATGGCGTGTTGGAAAGTGGCCCCTGCGTTGATCAGTCCAAATGGCATTCTTAAATATTTATAAGTTCCCCAAGGGGTGGTGAAAGCAGTTTTTAGTTGGTCATCCTCCTTTACCAACACTCGATTATATCTTGAGAAACCGTCAAGCATGGACACCATTTCTGCTTTGGTGACCCTTTGCAAAAGATACTCCATGTTTGATAGAGGATAATTGTCCTGAAGTGAAGCCTAGTTTAAATTTATGAAGTCTATACATATCTTGATTTCACCAGTCTTTTTCCTTAAAATGATTGGATTAGACACCCACGATGAATATCTGATAGGCTCAATTATTCCTGCCTCAACCATCTTTTATAACTTCTTTTGTACCCGTGGGGCAACCTTTGGGTTCTTGTGCCCGAGTTTCTGTCTGAAGGGTTTGGTGCCATCTATGAGGGGAATAGCGTGTTGTATGACGTCTTCACGGTAAGCCTTCAGATCTTCGTAAGACCAAGCGAAGACATCTTTAAACTCTCTTGTAAGGGCAATCAACTTTTC
>WSFP011513078.1:0-12967 GCA_009831015.1 Picea engelmannii | reverse complement strand
TGACATGATTAATCCTCAATGGGGATTTAATCCAATAATAAAAATAATAATAAGAATGCTCTTCGCAGTTACATTATTTCAACAATATGTATCATATATCCAATAATATAACAAAGATTTATCAGATATATAGCCATAAACACAGAGATACAGTAATACACAATTTCTATTAATGAGAGAAATGTACATGACTATAAAAATACAGAGTGAAAGACTCACTAGAATGGTGTGATCAAGGTGGATATTGGTGGCCACCCACCTATTCCAACTGGCTCCTATTGATAGTTAGTTCAACATGTTCTTCTGTACTTCTTTGTAATTGTGGGTTCTACACTTCTAGGGTTGTCTGAAGCCATACACATATTCCAGGTGGATATTGGTGGTCACCCACCTAATCCAATTGGCTTATTTTGGAATTTTTGATGTTAGTACATCTTTCTGTACTTCCAGGGCCGTTTTAGGGCCCTAAACAATGTTTATTTTGGCTTGTCAAAGTAAAACTATAGACAGAGTTAGAGTTTGATGACATAACGTGTAGTTCTCAAAAATACCTTTCCAACAGGCTATCACACGTCTAAAATGAAGGTCGTGTGAAAAATTTACGACCTCGAGAAGTTGAGGTACCAACTTACCCATCGGGGCCCACATAACTTTTAGCGTTTCATCTCCTAGGGTTAGGTTTTTGGATGTCTAGGGTTTTGAAATTCATGAGTAATGTTAAAAATGCCTTTGGAGCCTCATTGTAATCATTCTCCTCAGATGGATGTGTGTAGCATCCACATCTCTTTCTAGAGATAGCTACCACTATTCGAGCAAGTTGTTTCAGTTCTGTAGTTTTATAGTTTCAACCTATTTTATTTATTCAATAGAAGTTATTTTTGATTGGATATATGATGTTGTTCTCTGTATCTCTATGTTATTGTATTCAATCTATTATTCATTTAGTTCCACTCATAAATTCGGATCAGTGGTATTAGAGTGGTTTGCTCTTCATTCGTTTTTCTTTGTACATGTCCCCGACAAGATCTGGGTACAAGAAGTTGGGACTCGAACCAGTCGAGCCTTTGCAAGATCAACTGCGCTGAGCCTGACCAAAACTAATGGGAGACAAGAAGAAACATGATGGAGTAGGAGATCCTTTTAAAATTTTTCTCGAGGAAGCCATTGCGCGACAAAGGAACGAGTTGATGGACAAGTTTGCATAGATCCTTCGACAACTTCCCACAGGAGACACATCTTCATCAAGCGGCCACGCAATCCCCTTCAAGGTATAAGTAAATTTTGATATTCTATTATTTGAAGGGCTGATAGATGCAGATGTTGTAGATAAATGGTTGAATCTTCTCGAAGGGTATTTTTCGGTCCACAATTTTTCCAATAGGGAAAAGATTACTTTTGCACTCCTCAAGGTCATTCCCATGTTAAGGGTTGGTGGGATACATACTTTGAGAAAAGGGCCAAAGAGGAATCTATAATATTTGCAGTCTCCCCCACCTCAGATTCCTTTAGGGATCCCATTAAAGAACAATACTACCCTGTCAGAAGCTACGATGACCAGTATACAAGAAGGACCACGCCGTGTCAAGAAAGGGACCAGACAATACCATATTTCACCAATATTTTCCATACTCTGCGCACCAAATTGGGTATCAAAGACTTTGAACGACATCTGGTGCTCAAATAACGTGACTTTTTGCATAGATACATCTAAACAAAAATGGATTTTCTAGACATCACATCATTAGGCACAACTTATAGATATGTTGTCAAGATCATGTAGAAATTTAAGAAGAAGAGGAGAGAGTTTGGATCTACAAATTCCTCACAACCGAAGTAGGGAAAAGGAGGCCCCAACCCACCAAACAAGAGGAAGAAGAACCAGAGGCCCCAACCCACCAAACTAGAAGAACCAGAGGAAGGGGAACACCTCTATCACCCACATATGTGGATAAAGGGGAATCCACTACATTTCATTGTCGATAGAGACATTCAAAAGAACCTAATTTAAATAGAGGTCATCAAGCAGATGGACCTGCCGATAACATCGCACCCGTAGACCTACACCATCGGCTAGCTTCACCAAGGACAAGATCTCTATGTTAGCCAAGAATGTCGCCTTCCCTACAACATCAAACCCTTCAAAGATGAGGTATTGTGTGATATTTCTCCCCTTGAATTTTGTGATGTTATTTTAGGCCAACCATATTTGTGGAAGCGACATGCTGTGTATGATTCTAGACCCCGCAATGTTATTATTAATTTGGGTAGACAATTGTACATGATACCAGAGTTAGCGCTACCTACAACTATTTATTTAATCTATTCTAAGAAATGTAGTACGGTCATTTCACAGAATGGGAAGTTCACCTTCTTTGTGATCCGTGCTCGCAGTAAGAAGAAGATCACCACCACATCCTTGACCTCTAGACAGATCCTCTCTTTGCAATAGAAGAAAGTGGACGAAATCGTGGAAGAGTATAAGAGATATTCTCCTCACCCACCGAGGTATCAATGAAATTTGATCCAAGTGGATATAGGTGGCCACCCACCTTTTCCAACTGGCTCAAAACAATTTTCTGGCAATTTTGGTAATTTACTATTTTTAGCATTTTTTCACTTCCGGAGCCGTTTTGAGGCCCTAAACGATGTTTTTTTGGGAAAACGGGGAGAAATATGAAAGTTCCTTTGATATTACCTCCAAAATGAATCTCCTCGATGATACCTTTCCAACGGGATATCATAGGCCTAAAATGAAGATCGTATGCAAAAGTTACGACCCCGAGAAGTTGATGTACTAACTTACCCAAACAGGGCCCACATGACTTTTGGCGCTTCATTTCCTAGGGTTAGGTTTTTGGATGTCCAGGGTTTTTGGCATTCCTATTTATTATAAAAAGGCCTTCATATCCTCATTGTAATCATCTACTTTTGAATGAGTGCAACTGTCACATCTCTTCTCAGAGATAAGCCACCACTATTCCAGCAAGCTTGTTTCCGCTGCATTTTACAGTTTCAACTTATTTCCTTATTGAATAGAAAACTAGTTTTACTGTATCTCTGTTATTTTGTGTTAAGAACCTGCTAATAATCTATAGTCATTTCATTCTGCTCATAAAATCCAGATCAATGGTATCAGAGCGGTCTGCTCCTTGTCATCTTAATACATGTCCCCAACAAGGTTAGAGTACAAAGAGTTGGGTCTCGAGCTTGTTTCTCTTGAGGACAAAAGATCTCGCATGCCCAAGAGACCTCTCATGGAAGGAGAAAATAAAGATGACGGGATAGGAGATCCTTTCAAACTTTTGATTGAGGAATCCCTCACACAACAAAGGAACAATATGATGGATAGTTTCATGCAAATCCTTCGGCGGCTACCAACAAGCGACGCATCTTCTTCGAGCGGAGACACTGCCCCCTTCAAGGTACAAATAAACTTATATATTCCTATATTTTAAGGTCATAAAGACGTAAATTCTGTAGACAAGTGGTTGAATCTAATAGAAGGGTATTTTTTTGTCCATAACGTTTTGAATAGAGAAAAGATTACTTTTGCGCTCCTCAAATCCATTCCCCATGTCAAATATTGGTGGGAAACTTTCTATGAGAAAAAGGAAACAAAGGAACCATCATTATTTATAGTCATGGCCACCTGGTAATCCTTCATGGATGCTATTAAGGAACAATACTACCCTGTCAGAAGTTATGATGACTTGTATACCAAATGGACCACACTACGACAAGAAAGAGACCAAGCAATGCCAGATTTCACAAATATCTTCCATACCTAGCGCATCAAGCCGGGTATCAAAGATTCAAAGTGAAATTTGGTGCTCAAGTATCACAGTTCTCTTGATCCAGGTGGATATCAGTGGCCACCCACCTTTTTCGACTGGCCCAAAACAATTTTCTGGCAATTTTGGCAATTTACTATTTTTAACAGTTTTAACTTCCGGGTCCAATTTGAGGGCCCAAATGAAGGTTTTTCAAGATAGAGGTTCTCAATGATAACCTATGGCATGATTGAACCCCAAAAATGAGTCTCCTCAACGATACCTTTCCAACGAGATATCATTCACCTAAAACGGATATCGTATGAAAAAGTTACGACCCTGGGAAGTTAATGTACTAACTTACCCAAACAGAGCCCACATGGATTTTGGCGCTTCATCTCCTAGGGTTAGGTTTTTGGATGTCTAGGGTTTTGGCATTCTTGTTTATTGTAAAAATGCCTTCAGAGCCTCATTGTAATAATCTTCTTACGAATGCGAGTAGTCGTCACATCTCTTCTCAGAGATAAGCAGCCACCATTCTAGCGAGTCTTCACTCTGTATTTTTATAGTCTCTATACATTTCTTTGATTAATATAAATCCTGTATTACTGTATATCTGTGTTTATGGTTGCATCTCTGATACATTTCTATTATATTATTGAATATCTGCGATATATTTGTGCGTTTATTTATTATATCTTCCTCTCATTTCGTGCCGAAAATAATCCGGATCAACTCTGCATAGATACATCCATACCAAAATGGAATTTCTGGACATCTCATCCTTGGCTGCGGCCTACCGATATGCCATCAAAATTGAGTAGAAGCTCAAACAAAAGATGCGACAATTTGGGCCTGGGAACCTCTCATAACAAAATCTAGGAAAGGGCAGCCCCAACCCCAAATATGGACAGTATCAGGACAACCAGTCCAAGCTGCAAGCCAAGAAGGACACCAGAAAGACAAAGAAAGATACCGGGAAGTGGCGCGAATCCATAAGATCCCTTAGCATAACACTGCTGACTGTCACTCAAAGAAGTTGCTGGTGGATGAAGTGAAAGCCTCTGAATCAGATGTGGGTTCTGACTCTAAGCCAGAACCAGAAAGGGGAAGACAGATCATTGATGCAGAACCCAGTGCCACCGTTGCTACCACCAAGCTCCAACCTGGTGAACCAGATGAGCCAAAATAAGGAGAGTGCCTCTTCCATTCATAGATGTGGGTAAAATGCACCCCATTTCACTTAATCATTGATAGAGGTAGCGAAAAGAACCTCATCTCAGCAAAGGTCGTCAAGAGGTTGGCCCTGCCGACAACGCCGCACCCACAAACCTACACCATTGGATGGCTCCGCCAAGGAAGTGATCTCCACGTCAGCCAACAGTGTCAACTACCGTATGACATCAAGCCCTTCAAAGATGAGGTATTGTGTGATGTTTCTCCTCTCGAAGTTTGTGATGTTCTTTTGGGCCAACCTTATTTATGGAAACATCATGCTGTATATGAGTCTAGGCCTTGTAGTGTTATTATTACTTTGAATAGGAAATTGTACAGGATACTCGAGGTAGTCCCACCTAGTGCTATTTCCTTGATCTTTTCTAAGAAATGTAGGAAGGTCATCTCTCAGACAGGGAAGTTTGTCTTCTTCGTGATTTTCTCTCAGCATAAGAGAAATATCACAACCAAATCCAGGGTCTCTACGACCGACCTCTCTACACAATAGAAACAAGTAGATAAGGTCATGGAAGAATACTCAGATATCTTTTCCTCACCTACTGGGGTACCTCTGCACTGGCAGGTCAAGCACCCCATCGATCTGACCCTCGACGCACTTTTTCCCAATGGGCCAGTCTATCTCCGCAATGTGTTAGAGAATGAGGAGATCAAGTGACAAATCCAAGAACTTCTTCACAAGGGGCACATCCATCCCAGCTCATCACATTGTAGGAGCCCAATCGTGCTGGTACAGAATAAATATGGAACCTGGCAAATCTGCATTGATTACTGGGCTCTTGATAAAACCACAGTCAGAAACCGATACCCGATTCCTCGAATAGATGACCTCCTTGATCAACTCACGGGGGCCTTAGTAATATTGATATGAACTCTGGCTACCACTAGGTCCCAATACAACATACAGATGTATAGAAGACCACCTTCAATTCAAAGGAATGCCTTTTTGAATGGTTGGTCATTCCCTTTGGTTTGAAAAATGCTCCAACCACTTTCATGAGGATGATGGATGATATCCTGTGACCATTCACCAATACTTTTGTAGTGGTGTATCTATATGACATTCTCATTTACAATAAGACTTGGGCCGAACACTTGCAACATATTCAATAGGTTCTGTATACCCTGCGACAAAACAATATATACACCAACTTGTAAAAATGCTCCTTCGGCATGGATAGGGTCCATTAACTGGGATACATCATTGATTAGCATGGCGCACATGTGGATCTAGCCAAGATCCAATTCATCTGTGACTGGCCAGCCCCAACCACACTCACTAAGCTTAAGAGATTCTTGGGCCTTGCCAATTTATACCGCAGGTTCGTGTTGGGATTCTACCATATTGCACAGGCCCTCAGCCAAATAACCAAGGGTGGTGGTAAGGAGAAATTTGCGTGGGGCCGGTCACAACAAAAAGCGTTTGATGATTTGAAGCAATGCTTGTGCTCAACCCTAGTACTTTCACTACCATACCTACAAAAACCATTTGAGATCCAAACATATTCTTCAGACTATGCTGTGGGAATTGTTCTTACTTAACACGCCCACCCCGTGGCCTATCATAGTGAGACACTCTTAGATGTTGTCCGTAAGTACCCTACTTACGACAAAGAAATGTACTCCATTGTGAAAGCCTTCTGCCAGTGGAGACATTACATTCTTGGGAAGGAGACAATCATCCACACTGATCATAAGCCACTACAGTTCATGCAGACATAAGGAAAATTGCAGAATGAACGCCATCAAAAGTGGTCCACATATTTGCAACAATTCCACCTCAACATCAAGTATAAAACAGGAAGCACCAATTGCGTCGTTGATTGCCTCAACAGACCGCTAGTTGCGAAACTCACCATGGTGCTATAATCTTGTGGCTATGAGACCTCTGGATGGCCCCAACTCTATGAGACAGACCCAGACTTCGCCACCACCTACCAAATGTTGGGTGCAAATGCAGTTGTCGATAATTTCCATCTTCAGGATGGGTTTTTGTGTCGTCTGGGAAATATTTGTGTTCCATCAAGCGAGTGAACAAAGATGATATGGGAATCCCACTATAGTCGGGTGGCAAGACACTTTGGTGTCGAAAAGACAATGGCGATGCTACATAAACATTTCTACTGGCCAAAACTTCGATAGGAGGTCAGCAAGTATATCAGGTCCTGCACTGCCTGCGCTATTTCCAAATCGACCACTAAGAAATAGGGCATGTACACCCCTCTTCCTACTCTTGACAGGCCATGGGAATCCATCTCAATGGACTACATGTCAGGCCTCCCATCCACCAAAGGGGTAATGACTGTGTTTTTGTGGTTGTTGATCACTTTTCTAAGATGGTGATTCTGGTTGCCTGCAAGAAGAACATCACAATAGAGGCCACTGCCAAGCTCTTCTTTGAACGAGTTTGGGTACATTTTGGAATCCCACAAACCATTGTCTTAGATCGAGACAATCAATTTCTCAACACATTCTAGTTGAGCCTCTGGTCACTACTGGACACTAATCTCACCAAATCCATGACCTTCCACCCCCAGACACATGGCCAAACTGAGGTTGTAAATCAAATGATTGTGCATATCCTTCGCATGTATAATTCAAAGCATCCTCGCACATGGGATGAGAGCCTTCCCTATGTACAACATAGATACAATCGAGCCCTGCATAACTCAACCGACCATAGCCCCTTTCAGGTGGGGTTGGGATTCCAACCATTAGGTCCCATAGATGTTGCACTTCCCCTTGCGGTCACCTCAATCAACTCATCTCCTGCTCCAACTGAAGCTAACAAAGCCACCTAGTTTATTGAGAGGATCCAACACATTTTCCAACAGGTTCAGGATATCCTACAGAAGTCTAATGCCAAGTACAAGAAACTCCATGATCAACATCGGGTACCACATAAGTTTCAGGTGGGTGAAAAAGTTTGGTTGCACTTGCAGAAAGAACACCTTACAGGAACCCATCAGAATATTCACCCACTCCATTATGGGTCGTACACCATCACCAAGACCATGGGGGATAATTATTTTGAGCTCAACATTCCTCCTTTCCTTGGCCTGCATCCAGTGTTCAATGTGGCTCTCCTTCGTCCTTATTTCCCACCATTATTGAACACCTTAGAAGTAGCAGAACAATTGACACCAACAGAGCTCAACCCTGAATGCATACAACATGCATCCAGTGATAATATTGTCGATACATAGATCAAGGACACTTGACAACAAATTATCCAACTTTATTGAGTCATCAAAGCAAGGCAGCTCCTACACCAAGGCAAGTGGCTCATCCCGGGCCAAATTCAACAGAAATTTCCTCATCTGATGGGGGAAATCAATGCAATGGAGACAATTTGTTCCTAAGGATGGAGGATTGATATAGGTGGATATCGATGACCACCCACCTTTTCGAACTGGCTCAAAACAATTTTCTGGCAATTTTGGTAATTTACTATTTTTAACAGTTTTTCACTTTCGGTGCCGTTTTGAGGCCCTAAACGATGTTTTTTGGGAAAATGGGGAGAAATATGGAAGTTACTTCGATATCTCCTCCAAAATGAATCTCCTCAATGATACCTTTCCAATGGGCTATCATACGCCTAAAACGAATATTGTATGCGAAAGTTACGGCCCAGGGAAGTTGATGTACTAACTTACCCAAACGGGGCCCACATGACTTTTGGCCCTTCATCTCCTAGGGTTAGGTTTTTGGATGTCTAGGGTTTTTGGCATTCTTTTTTATTGTAAAAATTCCTTTAGATCCTCATTGTAATGATCTTCTTTCAAATGAGTGCAATTGTCACATCTCTTCTCAGAGATAAGCCGCCACCATTCCATCAAGATTGTTTCCGATGCATTTTAAAGTTTCATCTTATTTCCTTATTGAATAGAAAACCATTTTTACTGTATCTCTATTATTTTGTGTTAAGCACTTGTAAATAATCTATATTCATTTCATTCTTCTCATAAAATCTAGATCACATTGCCAAGTCAAGAATCCAATTGATCTAATCCACGATGCACCACTGCCTAATGGGCCAGTCTATCTTCTCTCGTTGATGGAAAATGATGAAATCAAGCACCAAATCCAAGATATTCTTCAAAAGGGGCACATCCGACCCAAATCCTCCCCTTGCGAAATCCCAATTGTGTTGGTGTAGAATAAATACGGGACATGTCGGCTCTGCATTGATTACAGAGCATTAAACAAAATCACAATCAGGAACCGGTACCCAATTCCACAAATTGATGACCTTCTTGACCCACTCAAGGGGGAAAATTTCTTCAACAAGATTGACCTAAAGTTTGGATACCACCAGGTTCCCATCGAACCAAGTGATGTATGGAAGGCAACTTTCAAATCTAAAGAAGGTCTCTTCGAATGGATAGTCATGCCTGTTGTGCCTCTTTCGTCACCTTAGTGAGAAAAATAGAGGTGCTTGCAAGCTTAGTTGGGTTTGCTAAACAGGACAGCTGGAAGGAGAAGGGTTAGAGAAAGAAATATAAAACAACAACTAATATTTAAACTAAGAAATAAAACAACAACTAAATTGATAAACATAGGGACATAAGGAAAAAAGAAACAATGGGACCCATGTCACCAATGATAAGGCTGATATTAGTGAAAGAAAACATCGAGAAACAAGAGGACTGTGAGTCCCTTCTTCCTCCAAGGGAGGGCTCTTGGACCCCCACAAATAATTTCTTCTTACAACTTTGAAAATGAAAATGAAAATGGTGAAAAAATTCTTTGCTAATCCACTCAAGGGGTGAGATGGATTTCCCAATGCAATGATGCAAGTATACTCTTGGAAAGGATAGAAGATTCCTCAAGAGAATAATGGCAGCATAACTTTGCTATGAATTCCTTGAAAAATGAAGTGTATCCATGGCTTTTTTATAGCATTCCTTTGAGGTATTGTCCAACTAGTTTGTAGTGTGTAAAGAGGCTAATTAGGGCATTTCTAGGTCTTTGACCAGCCACCCAGTCGAATCCAGTCCAGATTTGAGTGTCAAATCAACTTGGAAGCTGAACCAGAAGTGGGTGGGAGGCCGACCACTCTCATAAATGTGCCGTTTCTCAGGTGAACAACTTTTTTCCACAACAGTCGCGCATCGTGCGCATGTGCACGAATCTTGCATTTCTGTTTTGCGCATGTGCGCGCGCGCCCTATGTCTTCATAGCGCCCTTTAATTTTTGCACTAGTTGTATAGTTTTGACCCTTTGGGAATGATTTTGTGGTAATTCAGGTCCATGAGTGACCTCATATCTATTTGACGATGCTGAATTCTTGTAACCATTTGCGGACGAAATTTTAGTGATAACAGATGCCCCCTGATGGATGAGGCTAGGAGCATACATATAGCCGAAATCCATCAATGTTTCTTCTACTGAGAGTGTTTTTGTAAGAGAGAGTGATAGTGGGGTTGTCAAGAGTGCCCCGTTGGAGGGAGAAGGGAACCTATAGAACCCAACCTTCCATAAGGTGTGTAAAAATAAACTGTGTACAAACGAGGCGGGCATGCCCCATGATCGTGTCATGTAACTCAAAAACAGGAATGAAGTGTTGATGTAGACAACTGCAGTGCCCTCGGGGGTGGTCATGATAAAGGAAGAAGACAATTTTGTGGAGGAACATACTTTGAATAGTAAGTAGTGAAATCTGTAAGAAGTATCACAGATTCTGTAGGCATTGATAGCCGAGCCAAGTTCAGAGGTCTTCGGCGAATATAAGAAATAACTGCAATAGTCGCAAAGTAAGACCCACTGTAACATGAGAAAGTGTTGGTGTCTAATGTTATGGGGGTCAACAATAGTAGGTAGCAATTGTGGTTCTCCCTTTGCCATCCGAGAGCTCTCATTGGTAAGGTAATGAGAGTCAAGATATTGTCGCCCTTCTGGAAAACTGTGCGGATGTCGACAAAAGGAGGACACGACTCCCAGAAGCAAAGGGCTTCGTGAAATCTACTAGGTGAGATGAGGAATTTGGAAGAGGTACATGGGAGAAGTCAAGATGTATGGAGACTCAAGACTTCCCTTGGTTGGGGGTATATGCGAAGTATAAGTGGCCGCAACCGTTTAACTAAGTCGAGTGTTAGGGGGACAACAAGACGTGGGATAAGTTGTGCCAGAGGCAGGACAAAGTGAACAAACTCAGAGGGCAGAGGTAAGTGGCCGATGGGATACTCTAAATATCTGGATGATGTTGTCAAGGGTAGATGATAAGTAGTGCCCCAACCAAGGGCGACATGGGTTTCTTTCGGCCAAAAAGGGAAGAAATCCACCAAGGGTGACGAAAAAAAAAGGTAATGTAAATGCTGGAAACAAAGGTGTTTGTACAATAAATAAATAATACTTTGGGATAAGTGTACAAATATAGAAATGGGTGCCCCAATGTATCATGGTTGACCCGGGTAGGGTACAATTTGCTTGGAGAACTGGTGGAGAGCGGGGGCCCCATGGGTGGGTTTCTGTATGAGGTAGGTGAAATGAAGGGAAATTTGTAGATGGGAAAACTGATTGTGGATGAAATGGAGGGTTCATGATACTACGAAGGTGCAGTAAAAAATAAAACCTTGAAGAGATAATCTTGGAGTCCGTTGGGAAAGCTAGCAAAATGAGGAGAAGGAGTATGTGGTTGATTCGCGACATGATGTAAGACTATAGGGACTCCCATCCCTAAAGGGTTTTGAAAAACAACATGAGTGTCAAAGGCACAAAAGGTCGCTATGAATGGGACAACTCATGTGGGTAAGAGTGCTACTGGGTGACAGTACCGAAGATGAAAATGGAGGTGTTGGTACTGCAGAGCCGGAGATGGGGGTCCTGGAGGTAAATGTCAGAGGGTGTGACTGGAGATGCAAGTGAGATTCAGAGGGAATGACTACATGCCAGTGCTGAGTATATACCTGAAGGGGTTGCGTTGATGTATGATGACCAAGTACATGCACACGTGAAAACCAAATACCTGACGTGAACAATATATGAAGAAAATCGAACATACGAGCATTTATTTGATAATTTTTAAATATGAGCATGTGTACCTAGTCGGAATATGAAAAATATGGCACCCCAGGGGCTCAGGATAAAAATTGGCCTAGGGACTGTTGTGATGTAGATGATGGGATGTTGATCCCATGGTTGAAGACGGATCGAGAAATGGACACCCGGAGCTCTCGGAATGGTGAGTGGAAGTTTGGCGAAAAGGACTATATATAGCTGTAGGGCCCACATTGCCACCTCATTGGTACTTTCTACTATAGTGACTGGACGAGAAGTATTCAGAGGGGATTTGGAGATTTTGGGAGGACGAGGCATCCGATCAAGGACCAACGAGCTTCAGGTTAGTGGTCTGATCATCCTGCATAGAATTAGTGTTTCCATTTTTGGGCAGGGGCTGTACGGAGGGCCGTACAGGGGGTTTTATGGGTGTGGGCCCCCACGTGCACGGGAGATCCGGAAGTATGTGTGCAGAAGTGTGCGCCTGCCCACCAGATAGGCACGCATGGGGGCGCCTATAAGGGGGACAAAGGCGAGAACTATGTGCGAACCTGTTAGCTGCTCAGCCGCACATGTGTGCGCGACTGTGTATTGGACAGGCACGCTTTAATGCGTGCCTGTGTTTGTGACAGGGGCACATGAAGGCACCCCTGTATGCTGAGTAGGTGCACACTAGTGCGCACCTGAAGGAAGGACAAGCACGCCTGTGGAGTGGACATGCGTGCATATGTGTGCGCCTGTGGAGTGAACAGGCGCACACGTGTGCGTGCCTGTGGGTTAAACAACCATGCCTTGGAGGCAAGGTTGACGGTTGTAAAAATTATATTTTTAATGTTGTTTATGGTCTGTTTGGCTGACTTATGACTATTTTATGTGGCTGGAGGTGATCATTTTTCATGATGCCCGTTGGTTGGCGAGAGCGGGATTGGTCCCAGCTGAGAGATGCTGTGGCGATTGAGGATCTG
>WSFP011513075.1:0-12967 GCA_009831015.1 Picea engelmannii | reverse complement strand
GGGGGGGGGTGAATCAGTTGTTATTATGCTTAAACAATTTTAAGTCTATTAATACATTCTTAATCTTTCTTCAAGTGATCATCAACATTATACAACATATGGAAAATAAAAGTAATGAGAATCAGTCACACATAAGGTATACACAGAGATATATTTTCACAAGGAAACCCATAAAGGGAGAAAACCTCTTCTTCTTTGAAATGATAGGCAGTCTTTTAAGTTCTGTACATCATCTATAATTGAGCACCAACTCAATGTGAGGCTGCTACCTCTATTTTACAAGTTGCAACTTGTTTGAGAGCACCAAATCTCTAGTTTCTCTAGAACCCACTAGAAGGAAGCACCAACTCCCTTAATGTTCCAGCACCAACTGGATGGAAGCACCAACTTCGAGTTACACAGGCTCCAACCTGTATAACAGAGAACACTTGTTCTCCCTTGCACCACCCTGCCACCCTGGTTTCTCTGGCTGCAACCAGATAGAAGCTACAACTCCCTGTGTTCAAGCTCCCACTTGAACCTCTAAGGAAAATAGTCCTCCCTAGGACCTCCCAACCACCCTGGAATATAAATGAATAATTAAACAACCAAATACACAGATAAATCGATTCTTACCACTTCTTCTCTGTTCTGTAAATCTGGTCTTCTTCTAACTGTTCTGTAATTCTTCTATTCCTTTGTATGTTCTGCAATTCTGATCTGCTTCAACTTGTTATGTCATTCTTCTTTGCTTCAAGTCTTTTCCTCATTTGTTACTCTTCTCTGAGTTTTATCTCACACTGCGCATATTTTCAGTCTCACACTGCGCATCCTGTGATTTTCCCTTTCTTACAGTTTAATTCATTTTTCGTCCAGAACAACCCACCACGCACAGTCTGTATCTTTTTATTTTATGTACCATGACCACAGCAGTTACACTTTGCATCTTCTTCGACAAAAGAAAAAAAAATGTCTGAGCAACTGAAATGCCAACCGATCAGGAATCATGAATCAATTTTGTTAACTGATTCGTAACTGATGAATTAACTGTGAGAGAGAACGGTATCCCTCCAATCATATTCAAGGTTTTATATGCACCATTTGATGAACTTTATTAATCTTTCCTTTAAATCATGTTTCGGAATTTCGGCATTCCTGTGGCCAAGTGTCTCGACACTTCATGTCGCGATCTCCGAAACTCTGATACAGAGCTTTTCTGCGCTAGCTCCTTCCTCTATATGACCATGGCCATGACCAAGCGCTTATGCATAAAGTGCTTTTCGTGAATTCGCATTTCATGAATCTGGAGATGAGACATCTCGACTCTCCAAGTCGCGATCCCCGAAACCCCGAAATGGAGCTTATCTAAACTGACTCCTTCCCTTCTCATGACCACCGACGGTGACCATAAGCTGTGCCAAAAGGTGCTTCATATTTTGTGAGTTTATAAACTTCATCGAGTTTGATCGACGGTTGAAATATCCATAGATCCGATGGTCCATATCTTATTTCGATCTTGCATCTCGCGAGTTTCCACACCATGCTCTGTTGACTCCAAGTCAGCGACTTGTCCTATGATTCGACGGTCCAGATGATCTTAATTCAATGGCTCAGATCATATTGTGATTTCGCATATCGCGATTTCGGTGTTCTTGTGGTTATTTTTCTTGCCTCTCCAAGTCGTGATTCGCGAAACTCCGAAATCCAGTCGGATCAACGGCCCAGATCACACTGTGATCTGACGGCTATGATTAAATCATGATTTCGCATATCATGATTTCGGCATTCATATGGTATTGTTTCTTGCCTCTCCAAGTCACGATTCGTGAAACTCTGATATGGAGTTGAGATCAACGGTCCACGATCTCGATGAATCTACGGTCTAGATCTCATCGTGAATTCGCATCTCGCGATTCCTTCGATGGAGGTTCTTTTCACTCCAAGTTGCGATAGGCGAAACTCCGAAATGGAGCTTAGATCAACGGTCCATGTCTTTTGGTGTACTGACATTCAGGATCTTTTCGTGATTTCACAAGTCTTCATTGTGTCTGCATCGGGATTTCAAGATTTTGTGAACTTGCTTCACCTTGCACTTTTAAAGATCATGCAGATTCTCCTAGATCCTACGATGGTCGATCCTCGCGCTCGGATCTAATGCCCGAGATCTATCCTCCATATCTGCGTTCTCTTCTTGTTTACATTGAGATCTGACAGTCATCGAGAATTCTGAATTGTTGATCCAACGATCACTGTTGCTGCTCCTCCCCCATTATCACTGCGTTGTTGATCATGCTGATCTTTGCCATCACTATTCTTGCCAACAATCCTCTGCACTATCTCTTCTGAGATTATTCGAATCTTCTCTGCAACGTCTTTTCATAATGCCCATCTATTACATACTTTTTGTACTCATGCCATCTTCATTGTTGTACTTTCCATCAATGACAAGCATTCGCTATCTGTTAAATATTTTCCAACAGTAGAGATATGATTGGAGGGTCAACTGTCAAATGGGAATCTTAGAGAAAATGTTGAAATAGAGAAATCATTTTCCTTGGTCTTCAACTAGATCTAGCACAGTACTACCAATGAGTGCAAATCTTTGTAATGTGATAATGAGATGTGGTTGAACATGGGACAAACCATTTGGTCATAATTTAATAATGTAAATTCTTACTAGATATGTGGTGGCCCATAAATGATGATAATGGATCCCAAGGTGGGAGTACAAACCAATGTGGTGTTAATAGATGTGTTGAAGATGGACATGGAAAGGAACAATGTAGATAGGGATCATTGATGATTATCCACTACTACATGTGAGGTAAATTTCCAATAATGAAAATGATAATCAAGGTAATAAACCTGTAAATTTGATCCAGGTGAATATTAGTGGCCACCCACTTATTCCACTAGGTCAAATAATAGTTTCCACTTTGGCAGTTGTTTTACATTTTTTCGGGTCCCAAACTTTCGAGATTGTTTTGAGGCCCTAAACGACATTTTTCGGGCTCCCAAGTGCCTAGCATGCCCTTGTAGGTAGATTATAGGATAAACAGAATATGTACTTCTTGTCTATACCTTTCCAATAGTGTATCGAGTACCCCAAATTAAGATCGTATGAAAAAGTTACTCCCTCAGGAAGTTGATGTATCAACTACCCCCATCGGGGCCCATAAACCTTTTGGCATTCCATATCCTAGGGTTAGGGTTTTGTATGTTTAGGTTTTTCTCATTTATGTTTTATGTTAAAAAGGACTTTGGAGCCTCATCGTACTCATATTCTTGCGAATGAGTGTATACATCACACCTCTTCTCAGAGATAAGCTGCCACCATTCGAGCAAGTTTGTTTCAGTCTGCATTTTTACAGTTTCAACAAGTTCTCTTTATTAATAGAAGTAAAGTTTTATTCTATCTCTTTGTATTTATTTTCTATACATATGTATTTCATTTCATTCCATTTATAAACCTGGATCAATGGTATCAGAGTGGTATTCTCTTTATTTTTCTCTGTGCATGTCCCCAACAAGGTCAAGGTACAAGGAGTTGGGACTTGAAGTAGTTGATCCCTTGCAAGACCATCCTCTCCAATCACAATGGCCTCCCATGGCAGAATAAAAGAGAGACAATGGAGCAGGATATCCTTTTAAATTTTTTCTCTAGGAAGCCCTCACACGACAAATGAACGTGATGATGGATACCTTTTCATAGATCCTGTGACGACTACCAACATGCGAATCATCTTCATCAAGCGACCACTTTGGAGGCATATCCCCCTTCAACGCACAAGTCAATTTTGATATCCCCTTATTTGAAGGATAGATAGATGCAAATGATGTAGACAAATGATTAAATCTTCTAGAAGGGTAATTTTCGGTCCATAATTTTTCCAATAGAGAAAATATTACCTTTGCAATCCTTAAGGCTATCCCCCATGTCAAGGATTGGTGGGAGACTAATTGTGAGAAAAAGGACACTGAGGAATCTACAATATTTCCGATCACACCCACTTGAGATTCTTTCAGGGATGTTATTAAGGAATAATACTACTCTTTTGGAAGCTACGATGACCAATATATGAAATGGACCACACTGCGACAGGAAAGGGACCAGATAATACCAGAGTTCACAAATATATTACATACCTTGTGAACCAAGCTAGGTATCAAATACTCCAAATGACATCTAGTGTTCAAGTACCACAGTTATCTACATATATACATCCAAACAAAAATGGAGTTTCTAGAAATCTCATCACTAGGCATGATTTTTCGATATGTTGTCAAAATCAAGCAGAAATTTAAATAGAATAAGTGGGAGTTTGTATCTGCAAATTTCTCATAGAAGAAGAGGTGCAAAGGAAACCCCAACCCACAGAACAAAGGACGGAGTAAGGATGGACCCCCTCAGGACAACCAGTCCAAGCCACAAACAGATAAGGGTAATGAGAAGATGAAGAATGACACTGGGAAGTGGTGTGAATTCCATAAGATCCCTTGGCATAACACCGATGAATGTCACTCGAAGCAGTCATTGGTGGTCCAGTTGAAAGCCTCAAAGTTAGAGGCAGGTTATGAATATGAATTAGATCCAGACAAGGGGAAGCAGGTCATTTTTGTAGAACCCAGTTCCACTGTCGCTACCACCAAGGTCCAACCAAGTGAACCAAAAGAACCCGATGAAGGTGAATGCATTTTTCACTTGCGGATGTGGGTGAAGGGTGCTCCACTAGATTTTATTTTTGATAGAGTAAGTCAAAATAACTTGATCTCAAAAAAGTTCATCAAGTGGTTGAACCCGTCGACAACACCATACCCGCATCCCTACACCATCGGGTGGCTCCACCAAGGAAGATATATTCACATCATCCAACAGTGTTGTATTCCCTACGACATCAAGTCCTTCAAGGATAAGGTATTGTGTGATATTTCCTGCCTTGAAGTTTGTGATGATATTTTAGGCCAACCATACTTGTGGAAATGACATGATGTATATGAATCTATACCTCATTGTGTTATTATTACTTTGGGTAGACAATTGTATAGGACACCAGAGGTAGCTCCGCCTACCGCCATTTCTTTGATCTTTGTTAAGAAATGAAGGAAGGTCATTTCCCAGACTAGGAAATTTGTCTTCTTCATGATTCAATCTCAAATTGAAAAGAAGGTTGCAGCCACATCCATGGCCTCTGCATAGGACCTCTCCATGCAACATAAGAAGGTGGAAAATATCGTGGAAGAATATAAAGACATCTTCTCCTCACCCACCAAAGTATTGTTTCACTGTAGGTCAAGTATTCATTAATCTAACCCTTGGTGCACCTCTACCCAATGAGTCAGTCTATATTCTCTCTTTGATGGAAAATGAGGAAATCAATTGATAGATCTAAGAGTTGCTTCAAAAGGGGCACATCCGACCCAACTCCTCACCCTGTGGGATCACAATTGTACTCGTGCAGAAGAAGGATGGGACTTGGCAACTCTGCATTGATTACAGAGCCCTAAAAAAAATCACAATCAGGAACCAATACCCAATTCCTCAAATTGATGACCTTCTTGACTAGCTCAAGGGAGCCAAGTTTTTCAGTAAGATTAACCTGAAGTCTGGATACCACCAGGTCCCAATAGAACAAACTGGTGTATGGAAGACTACTTTCAAATCCAAAGAAGGTATTTTTGAATGGCTAGTTATTTTTCCCTTTGGTTTGACAAATTCTCCAACAACTTTCATGAGATTGATGGATGATATATTGTGGCCTTTCACCAATTATTTTGTGGTGGTATATCTGGAAGATATCCTCATCTTCAACAAGAATTGGGTAGAACACTTGCAACATATTCAATAGGTCCTTCACACTATGTGACAACACAAGTTATATGCTAACTTGGAAAAATGCTCCTTCGGCATTAACAGGGTTCAATACCTAGGCTACATTGTTGATGAACATGGTGTGCATGTGGATCCAGCCAAGATCCAAGTCATTCATGATTGTCCAGCCTCAACTACACTGACTGATATTCAAAGTTTCTTAATAATTTTCAACTTCTATCGCAGGTTCATGTTGGAATTCTCCCATATTGCATAGGCCCTCAACCAAGTGACCAAGGGTGTTGGCAAGGAAAATTTCGTGTGGGGGGAGTCACAACATCAAGCGTTCGATGATCTGAAAAATCGCTTATGCTCAGCTCCAATACTCTTCTTACCCGATCTGCAACAACCTTTTGAGATTGAGACCAATGCCTCAGACTATATCGGGGGCGCAATTCTCACTTAGTATGGTCATCCAGTGAGATATCCTAGTGAGACACTATCATATTCCCTTCGTAAGTACACCACCTATGACAAAGAAATGTATTCCATTGTACAAGCCTTCTGACAATGGAAGCACTAGATTCTCGAGAAGGAGAAAATCATTCACACTGATCACAATCCTTTATAGTTCATGCTGACACAAGGAAAATTGTAGAACGACCACCATCAAAAGTGGTCCACATCCTTGCAACAGTTCCATATCAACATTAAATATAAGACAAGGAGAACCAATCATGTCACTGACTACCTCAGTCGACCTCTAGTTTCATCCTTAACCAATATTCTCCACTCATGTGACCATGAGGCATTCAAGTGGCCCCAACTCTATAAGAGCGATCCTGACTTCTCTGCCACTTACCATATGTTGGGCACAGGCACAACTGTCACTGACTTTCATCATCATGAAAAAATGTTATTCCATCTGAGATACCTCTATGTTCCTTCAACCGAGTGTGAAAAGATGATTTGGGAAGCTCACTACAGTTGGATGGCATGAAATTTTGGCATGGAAAAGATCATGGTAGTACTACAGAAGCATTTCTATTGGCTTAAATTGCTCCAGGATGCCAGCAAGTATATCAAGTCCTGCACTTCCTGCGCCATTTATAAAACAACCACTAAGAAGGAAGGCATGTACACCCCTCTGCCTACTCCTGGTAGGCCATGGGAATCCATCTTGATGGACTACATGTTGAGCCTTCCTTTAACAAAGCAAGGAAATGACTATGTTTTTGTGGTGGTTGATCGGTTTTCCAAGATGGCCATCCTAACATCCTGCAAGAAGAATATCACAGTGGAGGCCACTACCAAGCTCTTCTTCAAACATGAGTGGGTACATTTCAGGACACCGCATACCATCATATTAGATTGGGACAACATGTTCCTAAGAACATTCTAGTCTATCCTTTGGTCACGGTTGGACACCAAGATCACCAAATCCACCGCCTTCCACCCCTAAAATGATGTCCATAAAAAGTTCATCAACAAAATGATCGTGCATATCTTGCGCATGTTCAACAAAGCTACAACAGAGCCCTTCATATATCGACTAGCCATAGTCCCTTTCAGGTGGGGTTGGGATTTCAACCATTGGGTCCCATTGATGTCGCATTTCCCCTTGCATCCACACAAATCCACCAAGTTTAATGAACAGATTCAACACATCCAACAACAGGTCCATGATATTTTACAAAAATCCAATGCTAAGTACAAACAATTCCACGATGGACTTCTTCCTATCCTTGCATTTAACCATTGAAAATCCCAAAACTTGTTTGAGGCATAAAGACTTTAATCCTTTCAGTCTAAATATAGTACCCCTGGTCGCTATCCTTGTTCACGGAAAACCATAGCTCTAAAACTAGAGACTTGTGTATTAACTCTCTGATCATATCAGAGAAGTTACTACTAGCTTCTCCTATGTGCTCAAATGAGTTGACATTACCCCTTCAACACACTTTCAAAATAAATGGAAACAACTCCTCTCATCATATCAGAGGAGTTACTTTTAACTCCTCTGATATGATCAAAGGAGTTCTTGATAAGTGATCTGAACTCCTCTACACAATTTGTTTAACTCTTATGAATACATATTAGAGAAGTTACTAACAACTTATATGATGTGCTCAGAGGAATTGTTACTAACTCCTCCGATGTGCTTGGAGGAATTGTTAGTAACTCCTCCGATGTGCTCGGAGGAGTTGTTGCTAACTCCTCCAATACAATCGAAGAATTTTCTACTAACTCTTCTAATATGCATAAAGGAAGTTATTTTATTATGCTCCATTTTTTCTTTTCTAGGATGATGCCCAATCTTTTCACCCCAAAATCTCAGTGAGCATTATCTACTATTAACTTGAAATTTACGAGAAGAAGCTTGCCATGACTTGTTTCCATTAATTCTTATAATTGTTCGATTATTTAACAGTTTCCAAATAACATGTTCTAAATTTATCTTGTTTGCATGATATTCATACATGTCACCACGAAAGAAGAAGGCAATGAAACCAACAGGGGTTGAGTCATCTGGAAGCTCCCAGTAGACAATAGAGACAGAAAGTGTCAGGACTGTATATGACGATACGTCTGAACTTCTAGATAAAGATGGAGAAACTTTAAAATGGGGATAAGTATATTATATGTTTAAGAAATAAAATTTCTCAGTGGAGGCATAGGAACTAGATGAGCTCAAAGTGTTTAGGAACATTATGAAATCAGGAATTTTCAGAGTGGAATCACATCCAACATTTTACCCTTGTGCAGATGTCATTTCCTGTATTTTGAAAAATGCAGACATAGATAGTCGATATATATTTAATGCAATAAAATAACCTATAGCTTCATTCAGGCCCAATGATTTAGCTAAGTGTTACCACATTGAAGCTGGGAATAAAAGGATATATGGTAAACTCCTCAGCAAGTTGGATATCACACCGAAATATTTATTTCCCACATGGTATAAAGCAGAAAATTAGTTCAAATATCGGCCCAAGAGTCGATACCCCACAACCAATTTAAGGAGACCCTACCAGTATATGGTAGCCATGATGTGCAGGTTATACGGGGAGCCAGATGCAACCCACTTTTCCTTATGATACATGACCCTAATTTATTTATGTGCATATGTAAGGGTGTCATTCAATTGGGAAGACATATTTTCTGAAAATCTCAAAGATGTTATTTCTACAGTTACACCAACACAATCAGGAATCTTCCCCAGTTTCCATATGGATTCATATCTTCTAGATATAATGTGAATCACTCACAAGTACCCAAACATGGGATGGATTTTTTTACCCGCTGATGTCGCTATCCACATCTACTGCAAGGTGTTTTGGGAGCACAAATATCGAACATATTATCAAAGAATCTGTGAAGACTTCTTTGCCCCACTGTACAAGTTTAGTTTTTTCACCTCCCCACATTGTATGAAAGACAAGGCCATAGAAGTTATAATAAGGATTGGGGATTGGTATTTAATGGAACATGATACATATATAAGGATATACGGTGCAATGAAACCACCCCATCTACCTCCTCGGTTCATCCCTCAAAAGCTAGTGCTCCGGGAAGTGACATATCAAACTATCATACATGGGGTCAGAGGAATGTTATATAGATCAAATAAATCAATTTGGCCTCCACTACCTCTTTACATTAGCAATTTTTTCTTTGAAAACACCAAAAAATCCCAGGTGGAAGTAAACATCTTACTTTCCTACCATTTTGGAGAGGAAAACTTCAAGAGGCACGACCCCAATAACATCGTCAAAGAGCACTTTCATAGCATGAGACTCCCATATGTATACACCACTGAGTTCTGGTAAGAAGAAGAAGTACATCAAAACACCAAGACTTACGATGAGGTCATTTTCAACAAAGGGAGAATCGTGGGCGAATAAGATGCAAGAGAAACAACTAGAAAATATGTAGAGAGAGATGAAGTTGAGAGATCTTCCCCCATCTCTGTCTCAACTCATTCAAGTTCTACGGAAGAGGATGAAGAGGCACCAACAAACAAAAAGAGAAGAGACAAAGAGAAGGTAATGAAGAGGAAGAATGATGCTAAAAAGAAACAAAAATTATAAGCTACCAAAGCAAAGGACAGGGAATAAAATGAAGAAAAATCTAAAGCTGAAGTTGAGGAAAAAGCAGAAGTCGAAGCAAAAGTTGTTGCAAAAAGAGAAAAGGAGCCAGGTGAAGTGGCAAGAATAACAGAAAAAGAAGCATCAAATAAATCTATTGAAGAAGAAAGATAGAAGAAGAATGAAGATGATAGAGAGGGTGACACACACCCGATGGACCTGGATATCCATGGAACATCCATCGTAGATACATGAGAAGAAACACTGAATGGTGGTTTAGGACTCGTGCCCTAGGAACCTTTCCGATCATCCGAAATATTGGATCTACATAGTTTCATGTACGATAGTAAAACCGATAGAATCATGCAAGAAAGAGTAAAAAAGGTTCCAACAACAGAAGGAGCCCATTTGTCAGTAGTTACTCAAGTCCCTGTCACAAGTGATGTTAGGGAAGACCCTATGGCGACGACTAGGGAAGGATTTGGATTCATGGATGCAACCGTGGACAATATATAGATGCTATGCCAACATAATGAAGAGAAAGAGGTGAGGATCAGAGAGCTAGAAGAGAGGCTCCAACAAGTAAAGATTGATGAAAGGAGTCTTCTCAATTTTAAGACCAGTGCAGAAAAAGTGAGGAGTTATTTGGAAGGTGATATCATCGACATGTATGCTAATATACATCTCTTCCAAAATGTGGCTACAACAATTATTAGCCAAAACAATCGAATACAAATGTAGTTGACGCAATACAACACTATCCGTGAAGGTATAACTGGCATTAATACCTGGATAAAAGAGAATCCTAATGCACCTATGAAGCTATATAGACCTTCAAAATCAGCAAGAAAAATATACCTATATGCATTAGATCATTTCCACCATGTAGGGAAAAATGAATAAAAAGAAGTAACCAAGGCAATGGTGATATTTTCAAGGACACGCAAAGCTTCCTAAGAGCTGATAAGGAATGGGTGTCTCCCAATATTGGATGAGCTAGGGAAGAATCTGGTCAAAGAGGAATTGGTGAATGCAATATAAGACAACACGAGTCGAAGAAAACAAATAGTAGAAGCAACAACCTTTTTCTCTATCGATCTCATTAACCAACATCTATTACAGTAGGTAAATCTTCACACTATGATACATTCTTACATGACAAAGCTGGAGAAGGATATGAGCTCCCTTGATGACATCATCGCTATGATTGAAGAAACACTGGAACAATTATCCTATAGGAGAATTGAGTCACTGTATAATTAGTTGGAGATTTGGACAGCTTATCTCTGAAGAAAAAGTTCATAGTAAAGAGACAAACGACTGTTTTTCTTTCGTCCTTTTCCTAACTACTTCGAATTTCATCCTTTCTACCACTTGTCATGAGGAAAGAGAAGGTGAACAGTTTTGTTACTACCTCTTCAAGAAGAAGGATAAAATACAACTAGGAGTTATTAGTTCTTTGTATAAAATAGACTAGAGGTTCCTCTGAGAAGGACTTTTTTTTGTCTTTTCAAGCATTGTGTAGACCCAAAAACTTTTTCAAGAACATATATAGTGTTAACGAATGTTGAGAAGACCTTAGGGCCATCATGTTATAGAAGGAATTCTATGTAGAAACTGATCGAAGCTTTGAACTACTTTAAGTGAAGATATTTGTTGTTTCTATGGACTGTAAGAATGCTTTGTTTGTCGTAGACTAATTCTTATACAATCTTAATCACTCTGCAATTATTGACATTTCTTTGAATATTTCAATGCCTTGAGATTTGTGAGTTATTATAGTATACATTGTTGTGATCTAGACTAATCTGATTATATGTGTATGTATTCTATTGTCTCCAATCTTCCTCTTTTTATGTAGCTAATTGTATAGAAGTTGTGTAAAGTTTTGGTTGCATTATAACTCACCAGTTACTCTAGTGTGCTCCTAGATAGGATAGGTTAGCATAGATTAACAATAAATTAGTTGTCTTTACATACATGGTCTTCATCTACATCTTTTCATTGCATCCACCCACTTCATCGATACACTAGACCGTAACCGGTACGAAAACTAAAAGACTTGTATTCGGTTTTAGTAATCGATTTACAAACATGTGATTTATATGATGATTTCAGTATGGATGTTATGTATATGTATTATTCACAGTGTTCTTATCCATGGATGCAGGCTCGACAATGCTTGCTAATCCGACTCACATAAGAAGTAAATGGGTCATGCACAGTAAACCTGACAGTTGAGGGAGAGGTGTGGCAGCGCCCCTGTCACAACCTACTAACACTCCCACCATGACCTAAACTATAGGTTAACGATTAACTACTTCAAGAGGTCCATGATGCCATGAGGGAAGACTGAGATAGTCGCTCACGAATAATTCAAAAGGGCGTGCAGTAAGGTGGAATTTGTATTCCTTAGAAGCCCTTAGTCTCTCACAAGGTCGACCAAGTGGAGTGTTGTCTCCAAGTGTCGAACAAACTTCCAAAACTAGTCAAAGGCGAGTGGCACCCTTGGAGCATTGAGGTTTGTCTTGAATGGCACGTCACATAATCAACTGTGAGTAATAAAAGATCTCGAACACTTGGGGAAAATGGCTTTTAAATAAAATAAAAAGAGAAATTACTTGTGCAACTTGGGGAGAGTGTGACACATGTAGTGGGTGAATAATCTTTTTTTTAAATTATTAAAAATTAATTATTTGTGCATGAGGACATGTGTCATTGGAAATTTTTCTATAAAAGAAATGGAGAGAAAGAAGAAGGGGACTCACTTTGGTTAGTACTGTTATGATGCCAAAAATTTTCTTGACTAAGTTTTACCTGTGAGAGTTGGGATTCTAGGACTTGTAAAGAGTGGAAGTTCTTCCTTGCAAGGCAAGTTTTGGGTGCTATTGATTTCTGGTTTTTGTGTGTGGCCCCTTTGTGGCTCCAGGGGCTAAGGGGGAAGAAGAGTACCCCTAGCATTGGTTGGGAGGTACCGGTGAAGTCAATTGATTAGCAGTTGAAAGGAAGGACGTGACGCAAGCCTCCAACCATTGTACAGTTTGTAGTTCTAAATGTTGAATATCGTTGATCATGTATAAAGAATCTTATG
>WSFP011513074.1:0-12967 GCA_009831015.1 Picea engelmannii | reverse complement strand
AAATTTGTTTTTTGTGTGGAGTCTAGCCGACTTCTTGGTTTCATCGTGCCGATACACGGGATTTGAGTAGACCCCTTGAAGGTTGAGGCTATTCTTAATCTACCTCCTCCTTCCACACTGTGCCATCTCCAAAGTTTGCAAGGGAAGGAAAAACATTTATGTCGTTTCATTCCCAATTACGTTGAACCGATGAAAGGATTGACTTGGCTACTCAAGAAAGGTTATGAGTTTGTATGGGATGATAGTGCAACCAAAGCCTTTGAATCTTTGAAACAATCTTTAACCCATACACCAATATTGTTTCCCAATGACTATAGTTGAGATTACTTCCTCTACTTAGTTGCTTCGGACTCTACCATTGCTATGGTATTATCCCAAGAGGATGATTCACATGACTAACATGTGATATACTATTTGAGTCAGAATCTTACAACTACCGAAGCCAAATACCTGCATGTTGATAAACTAGCCTTGGCAATTGTTCAAGCAGTACAATGTTTCCCTCATTATATCTTGTTACGTAGAACCACTGTTATTTCCAATTGTAACCCCATACAACATATCCTTACTCGACAATTACTCGGGGAAAATTACTCCAAATGGATAGTGATTTTGCAGGAGTTTGACTTGGAATTTGAACGCGCTAAGTCAAAGAAATCCTTGGTTTTTGTCGAACTATTATGTGACCTTCCCTCTACTGAGATAGAAAATGTGGTAGAGGATTCCCTGCCTGACGAATCCCTTTTTCTAATCAGTTTTGATGATGTATGGTATGGAGATATTGTTATCTATCTCTAGACTCAAAATTTCTGGCTCGATCTATCTAGTACAGATCGTCATTGTATACAATATCAAGCCCACCAATACATTATTCTTGGTGATACCCTTTACCTTCGCGGTGTTGATTCCATTTTTTGAAGATGTCTCACCTACAATGAACCTAAGAAAGCTTTGAATGACTATCACTCTAGAGCATGTGGCGGTCATATGTTTGGGTATGCCACTACCCAAAAGATCTTATGAGCAGGTTATTTTTGGCATTCTTTGTTTAAGGACTGCATTACTTCTGTTCATAAATTCCATGCTTGCCAAAATTACAATAACAAGATAAGATCTCATCCTACTCCCTTACATCCTATAGTTTTTGTTAGTCCATTCGCCAAATGGGGCATTGATTTCATGACATGTAACCCTCACTCAGCCGGGGGCCATGGATACATCATTGTAGTTGTGGATTATTTCATTAAATGGGCCAAGGTGATGCCTAAATTTGATAACACCCGGAATATTGCAACCTTATTAATATTCAATCATATCATTACTAGGTTTGGTATCCCTCAAGCCATTGTTACTGATCACGGTAGTCATTTTCATAATTTCATGATGTCTGAACCTACTGAAAAGTTGGGTCTTCTCCATGAAAACTCAACCCCCTATTATCCACAATCCAATGGCCAGGTTGAAGCAATAAACAAAGTTCTCATTACTATGCTTCGATGGATGATAGGTATTCATAAGAAAAACTGGCACACGGTGTTGTTCTCAGCATTATGGGCCTATCGAACATCCATCAAGTATGCCACAGGATTCTCACCTTTCCAAATAGTTTATGGTATCAAAGTTATCTTGTTGATTGAATGTGAAATACCATCTTTGAAATTGGTCGTTGAACTTCTCCCCAAAACCTCTGTCGAAGAAGAGTGTATTTTGTATTTGATGCAACTAGACGAAACCAGTCACGATGTCACATTAATTATTGAAACTCATAAGAAACATGTTAAATCCCAATATGACAAACATGTCAAGCCACATGTTTTTTCTGAAGGTGATCTAGTTTTTCTTTACGAACAAGATTGTGATTTGCTAGGGGCTGGTAAATTCGAGGCTATGTGGCGAGGTCCTTACATTGTCAAATGTGTGTTGGAGAAGGGATCTTATGAGCTGGTTCATTACGATGGAAACCCTTTGAGTGAACCCAGAAAATGGATTTACTTAAAGAAGTACTATGATTAATTCATTTTTTCATGAGTGCTTATATTTTAATGTATCATACTCTTGTGTGATTTTTTCATTGTTTGGCTTCGACCTTCAACTTATTACCTTACATTGTGCTTGGTTTCCAGATTTCAGTGCCTTCTCTACCCTACATTGGCTTCATTGATGGTGCTAGTCATAGCACTCATAACTTAGCATCTTCTACTTGGGTAATCTATGCACCTACAGATGAATTGATTAGTCTACACGGTGTTTTCCTTGGTCATGAAACTAACAATATTGCAGAATATAGTGCAGTCATCGAATTATTGACTGACGTTGTGTCACTTGGAATCTGTCATCTTATTGTATGACTCAATTCGCAATTAGTAGTCATGTAGTTGAGTAATGTTTACTCCATTCGAAGTCCTACGTTGATAAGGGTATATTTACAAATTCACCTCTTGGAACGTCATTTTGATTACATTGAATATCAACACATTCCTAGATGTCTAAATACATTAACATATGCTTTGGTTAATTATGTGTTAGACAGACATTTGAGACATTTATAAAAATCCAATCACACTTTGTATATACAACAAGTAATCTGGTAGAAGCCTCATATATATATAATGATAAAAGTTTTACAAAAAGTATTTTTGTCCAAAGACCAAAATATCAAGAATGTGAAGAACATGGCTTCATATACAATAGAGCATCAAGGATGTTGCTTGCTATAACATGTGACTGTCTATGCTATTCCATGGAGCAGTCGACCAATGGAAGCAGACATGCCCACTATATGGTGTTGATAATGCCTCGGGATATCGTCGATGGAGGAATCTGGGATGTTCATCATGAACCCCTCTAGATTATGCTCTAGGATCTTGTAGTGAGCAACAGCTACTCCTACTACGTTAGCTCTCTCCCCTTGCCTCTGGATCGGGGATGAACCCGGAGGTTGGTAAGGTTCCACATCTGCATCATCAAAGAGCATTTGATTAGTCATCAAATAAAGAACATTAAAAATCACAAAAACATCATTAAAACAAAATTTCCTTCTTACCTATGTCACCCCATTGGGAACCCTAAGGAAGAGATAAGTTTGGATCCCCTCAGAAGTTCAGTTTGACATATGCGTAGTCGTCGACCATGAGCATCTGAGTCCTCGACTAGTCGAATAAAACATCATTTTACCTCACGATAGGACCAACTACATGTCGGGTCATAAGGTCCACCCACCTCTTCATTCTCAGATCCTGTGGAACAGGTATACCCCACTCTACCTATAAGCACAAAACTGGGACCCTCTCTAGGAAGAAGGACACCAAAATTGAATCGTATCCAAACTATTTCAGATCACCACTCCTTCACTTCGCCAATTGTCTTTTCATACTCTTGAGAACTCGTTCACACCAGTTGAAAACTCAGGGCTCCATACATTCCAGTGCATACTGAAAATAACTCTTAAGAGCCATATGGGGAGTTATGCTCCCTGCCATGTGTGTGATAGTATATAGGATGGTCCGTAGAGGCAAGTCTAGGACATCTCTTATAGCAACTTTACCGCTATGCTTCTGAGTACCTGGCACATAATGCTCACTAATCTAGTGGTTTATAGGTGCACCACCACCTCTACTACCTATGAGTGTGACTCAGGACCCATGACGAGATAGCCCGGTCAAGAATTAGATATCATCGATATCTATCATAAGAATGTGAGCACCCACATGGAATTTCTACCTGTTCACATCCCACATGTGAACTAGGTACTCGAGTAATCTTAGTTGGGCCCTCATACCCTGGATTTTGAATAATTTTAACAATCTACATTGTCATAGGGCCATTACCATTCCTGGGTCATTCCTAGAAAAGTAGTCTTCTTCCTTGTGCTCTCTCTCTCGCCATTCTAACATTTTTACCGTGGAAAAACTGCAATGGAACATCAAAGAGAGATTAGCATCTCTATCTTCTTCCCTAGAGAGTTTTTATTGGCATACATCTTAAAAAAAAAATCGAATTGTGCACGTCGCAGGCCAGGGAATATGTACAGTGTGAAGTCATCACAGACCACCTGCAATGACCCTAGGACATCGCAGGGCCCGATATAGGGCACCTGCAATGACCTCCGCACATAGGTACCCTCCAAAACTTAACTAAAAAGATTAATTTTAACCAATGAAAAGTAAATTTTGATCCATGGAAAGTTGAAAGAGATGAAAATTACCTGTTCTATGGAGACCATTTGCCAAATAATCAGTCGTGCCCTCTGTAATCCGCAGTGGAAAATCGAGGTAAATAGGGGGTTTTAGAACAAATTTTGGGTGAAATGACAAATGGAACAGTGAAATGAAGTTTTTACCCATATTTATTGACTTTTCACTTTTTTCATTTGTATTTTTTATTATTTTATATATTTTACCTAAACCCTAAATCCCTAATGACTTTGTAAGTGTTGATTTTTCGCAGATGAAAAATTTAGGAGTGAAACATTGGAACAAGGATACACTTTTTGGTCTATTTTTATACATTTGTCGCATGTACAGATCCTTTTAGAGTTTTTCAGGAAAAACTCTGAGCTTAGTTTTTTTTCTTTCTCGTGCTCGTAAATCAATGAGAATGTAACCGAGTATACTTTTATCACTTTTTTGGACTCGTAAAGGTTATATGAAAAAGGAACCCTCTGGAGTTCCCTTTAAGCTCTTTTCAGACTCTCTAAACATGAAAATATTGTCGAGCGACCTTGTTCTTTTCACGCTCGTAAAATAATTTGAAGAAAACATATGATGAGCAGTAGGTTATCACTTTTTTGGTCTCGTCAGATTAACTTACGAAAAAGGAACTGGTGGAGTCCTCTTTAAGTTTTTTTCAGACTCTCTAAAATTGAAAAAAACCCAAGTTTTCTCTCTTTGGACTCGTTAAACAAACATCAAAAGTCCCATATGGGACTGAACCACTCCTTCTTAGGTTTTGTTAAACATACTCTGAGGGACTCATCCAAAGGATGAGCTTACATCAACAAGAATATGTTATCCTCCTCAAGCTTGCATAAAAATAAAGAGGTACTCGTCAGAAATGGTGGGGGGGAATTTGGGAAAGAAATGTGTCTTTGTATCTGTGTTAGTGGCAGTAAGAATCGCTCTTGAACATGACACCCCCCTTCATCATTGTATCTGGGTTGGGAAATCCATTTGTCTCTTGTTTGATCATTCGCATGTCCATATGTTGGGTCATCCTTGAGTCAATGTTGCTAATACTATTTCCATGTTGTTCATATGTTCAAGAGAAATCCATCCTTAATAAGCCTCCTATTGAGTCGACCATCTGCAGTTATAAATCTTCTACCATGTTGGCCTTCCCTGTGTCAGTTTCAAATCACTTCACACTCTGATCTACTTCAAATTTGTTACTTATTTTGTGTCATTGATGAGGGATACATTAAGTCCCTCCTGTGATGAGTCTTTTCCTGTTGACTTCAACTCATTATCCAAAAACAAGACTTAGAAATCATTTAGTACCTTAGAGCATGCATTCCTCGATGGCAGGTTTCTTCACTTTCAATAGTGGGTTCACATCATTGACCCCTGATTGGAATATTCCACTGAGTGTTCGACTTCAAATCATTTATTCACATTCATTGGATTGTACTAGGGTACCTTGGGAGTCATTGACATCAATGGTGATTGCCATCGCACTTGTTAACGGTCCACATCATTGACCAGTAATCAAGTGGTTTCTACCATGTTCGACTTCAACACCTGTAATCGCATGGTTAGATTCATACTTAAGGATGATTCAAATGAAGACCCTGTCTCATACCATTTTGGTCCAGGTTGCGACATAGTATTCATGATTTGTATTGACACATAGATCCACTTTGTATGTCTCGTGGCTATGTCCAAATTTGAGTCATTTTAGAGCATAGATCCACAGTTTATTCTTTGTGGCTATGCCGATTCACACGGACATGAATCCACAGTGTATATTTAGTGGCCATGACTCACTTGACATTTTGTAATCTGATTATGGGAATGCCTACCTTAGACAATGGTATATTATTATGTTGATGCTTGAATGTTTGCAGGTTCTTGATCGATGTACTCCTTGTTTCTGACACACACATTCTACAAAGTATTTCGGCTTTCACGAGTTCCAGCCTCATACTTTGAGGGGAATTTTGTTACACATTATTTTTTTCACCCCAGTGATCCATTGACAACATGGGTTCATGTTCCCAAAAAGAGCCTTTCTTCATGAGGACACTAACTGACTTTCTCTTCTCAAGAACCCTATTAAGGAAGGTCATCGTAGGCTACACTATACACAAGGTGCCACGATTATTGATCATCACCCCCTACCATAAAGATGGGTTGTGACTTCTATGTAAGCTTCTCTACAGTTAGGGTGCAACGATGTCAAAAGACTAAGAAAAGGGGGATCTTCTAAAAGGTGAGGTGGCATCTATATGGTTGGGATCTTACTCGCTTCTCTAATTTGGTGGGATCATCCTAATATCTTCAACCACCTCTCTCACTCTTATATAAAGGACAATTTCTCATGGAAAAGTCTAAGGTTGATGAAGGTGGAATAAGGCTAATATTGTATGGAGAGTTATGCATTGGATCATTCTTGAGAGCCTCATTTCAGTTCATCAATTCATTGTGGATCTTCTTCATTCAAGATTGGAGAAAGTGTGTTTGTTGGAGAAAAGGGTCATCAAGAGGGGACCTTGCAACATCAAGGATTTGGTTGTAATCTCCACTTTCACTTTAATATAATACAGTGATATGTTTCTTTCCCATAAAACTTGTCTTGTTTTATTGTATGATTCCTTGATCACATGCATAAGTTCTTGTTCTGTATATTGGATTGCTTTCACTTTGGTTGGTGTGTGTTCCCTTGCAGATTCAATATCACAGGAGCACTGGAGTGTAGCTAGGATGACAATTACAAGAGGAAGAAACATTTAAATGGCATGTTTCATATCTCTTGTTAGCTAGTAAATTCAATAGTTAGAGCTTAGGGAAAGCATCATATTCTATTGTGTTTTGTTCTAGATCTAGGTGGATCTAGGGAGATATTTTTATGTCTGCATTTACTGATAAATCCCATAACAAGGCTGGATCTAAGGGAAATCCCACAACTGATGGATTCATATACTCAACTTATTCCAAGAATAGCTAAGGTGGTTGAGCCTCTCAAAGCCTATATAAGGAGGCATTCTCATGGTGAAAGGGGGAGAATATCAGTGAAAAGTATTGTCATTATGATCATGGATATTTCGAGAAAGGGGTTGGAAAAGGAGGACTTGGTGAGGCTATTGCATATGCATCTACAGATTGTAAGCACCTTGTTATGTTCTCATTAATATATATGCTTGGTATGTTTCCTTCAAGTTTGTGTATGTCTGCATGGGCTTGTCTCTTCTTGATAAATCTAGTTTAAACTAATCTTGGTAGAATAGGAATCATGCATTGTCTTTTTTTTCTATTGAATTGCATAACTCATTAAAGGGGCTTGAAGATCAAGTTCAACCTGGAATGAGCAAGGAAAAACTTCATAAAAAGGTACATCATGTTTTCTTCCTCTTTTCCTTTGACTAGTTTAGCTACATTTAAAGGAATGTCAGTGTTCAATGTTATCATTTTTTGGTCTTGGTCATAGGGGTCTAAGATCTAAGAGGACATTCACCTATCCGCAGAGGAATTTTCCTACAACAAAAATACAGTCTAAAGTAGGTTGAAATGGTTACCTTGGGGTTTTCTTGATACAGCCCAAGGAAAATACCAAGTGATAACACTTTGTGTCTCTTGTGTCATGTTGTGTTCTCTTCTTATTTTCTCTCCCCTCGGGAATATCGTGTCTTCCTGTAGATGCCACCTACAATCTATGTTTCTCATTCCTAAGAGGCATATATGTAGGGTCCCATTGTCAGGTCATTTAATTGGCCCTTGCCTTCTTCAAGGGTCAACTGCCAACATTCACTAATTGTTCCAACCACCCCTATGACTCCTTTTATTGGTTACATGGCTCTGCATGAGTCTATTACTCTAAAGGTGTGAGGTTATTCTTAAAAATCCTAAGTAAGCTTGTTATACAAGCTTCCTATTTTTTTCACAAATGCACTTCATCGTCCTTTATACTCAATTATTCAATCAACCCATGCTTCGTCAACTTCCTCTGGTGTATCATGGCCATTACTTTCAAGTTTATTCCTCCTCAGTCAATGGTTTTTTTTTTATATTAAATTAAACATAGTCACATGTTTCATAACACAAATCATGTAATCTTAACATAATTATAGTCTCATGGAAAATGGGGTGTTACATTCCCTCCCCCTTAAAGAAACATTGTCCTTGGTGTTTAAAACACCATGTATATACAATTATACAGTAAAACAAAATGGATATGTCAATCTCATGGAATCTTCTAACTCCCATGTAGCTTCATCGACTCCAAAGTGCTTCCATTGACCTTGACCTGCATGATGGCTCAGTTCTAGAGCATTGTTTCTTTCTTGTCCAGGATGCATTGAGTTTTAGGTTATAATTTTCCTTCTAGTTCAACCTGTATTACAGTCCAATCAATAACATGATTATAATTGTGCACATATTTTATTAAAAAAGACACGCGGAATACATTATGATCTCTAACAGTAGGTGGTAAGGCATTTTTTTATGTTATTGGTCCTATCCTTTCTAGGATTTCAAACGGACCAAAATATCGAGGGGCCAACTTAGCACACATCCCCATTCTTAGGGAACTTATTTTGGGTTTCACTTGGAGGTATACATGGTCTCCCACTTTGAATTCTCTATGAGTCCTTTTTCTATCAGCATAGCTTTTTTTTCTATCCTAGGAAACCTTCAGGTTTTGTCTTATCTTGACCATGGCTTGCCCCATCTCCTTCATCAATTCTAGTCCAAGGGAAATTTTATCCATTGGATCATCTCAACTAATCATAACTTTACACTTTTTGCGATATAAAACCTCAAACAATCTCATCTTGAATGATTCTTGGTAACCATTGTTATATGTGAATTCTACCAATGGTAGATACTCTTCCCATTGCTTGGGTTGGTGCATAACATGCATTCTTAATATGTCTTCTAACACTTTGTTCACCCTTTCGGTCTAACCATTTTTTTGATGTTGGTAGGTCGTGCTAACTGTCATTTTTGTTTCCAAGCCTATAAACAAGCCTTTTCAAAAAAAAATAGGTGAACTTAGCATCCATATCCAAGATTATGGTTTTGTGCAAACCATACAATATGGAAATTTCTTTCATAAAAACATTGGTAATGTCTGTGGCCTTAAAAGTAGATTTTATACGAACAAAATGAGATTCCTTACTCAACATATCCACTACAACTATGATTGCATCGTGGTGTTTGGTTGTATTAGGTATACCTATGATAAAATCCATGGAAATCACCTCCCATTTCCACTCTGGGATCTATAAGGACTGCAATAGTCTAGCAGGATGTCGATGCTCAACTTTCATCTATTGGAACTCTAAGAAATTTTTAATATATTGGGCAATGTCCTACTTCATTCTTGGCCAATAGTACAGATATCTAACTATTGTCACCATTTTTTGGTAACCATGGTGACCTATATATGGTCTCCTGTGGAATTCATCCAAAATCAAACACTTCAAATACATTGAATTAGGTACGTACACGTGATTGTTATACAAAAATAGGCTATCAGCCCCAAGATGATATCCTTAATATGACATTTCTCTAGGTTCTTGTTGTAACCTTTCTTTCACTTGGTTGAATAACTCATCTTCTTGCAAGCGGGTTTTAATCGAACTTAAGTGTAGTTTTTGAACACTTGGGATGAGTGCATATGCTACTTTGTTCTCTTTTCCTTTTATGTGTTTGATTTTGAAATCGAACTCACTGATCAATGCCATGCATAGGGCCTATCTAGCATTCAATATCAGTTGATCAAATAAATACTTCAGACTGCAATGATCATTCATGAGGATAAATCTCCTCCCGAGCAGGTAGTGCCTCCACATTTTCAACGCATGTACAATCATTGCAAGCTTTAGATCATGGGTAACATACCTCTGCTCATGTTCATTTAATTTTTGTGACTCATAAAAAATAAATTTCCTTTCTTGCATCATAACTCCACTGATTCCTTCCTTTCAAGCATCAGTACAGACCAAGAAATCATTTTCTCGATCCGCAATCCTTAAAATAGGCGCATAAATTAATAGAAGCTTCAGTTGTTGGAAGCTAGCTTCACATTCTAGTGACCAGATGAATTTATTTCCCTTTCTATGCAACGAATTAATTGTAAATTCTAACCTTATACAATATCTATTGTAAACCGATATTCAGAAAATAACAGAAAAGATACAATGGCAAATACAAACATTACACAGAGATTTTTCACCTGGAAATCCAAACCCGGAAAACCAGCATATATTATATTGATACATTGTGTTACATTGTTTACAATACAATATACATATAGGAGCCAGCGGCATCCAAAACCCTAACCCAATGACCTGGATTATTCCAAAACCCTAATTCCTTAACCGGAACTAGAAAACCATCGGCAAAAAACCATGTGTTGAAAACCACCTAATATCATGTGGTCCCGAAAATATGTCGGCCCGGAAATATGTCGGCCCGGCGAAAATATGTCAGCCCGAAAAAAAGAAAAAAATTCGAGGGCGCTGCCCCCGAACCCCCAATTCGGAAGAAAAACGGGGAAATTCGACTTTGTGTCGATTTCTGAAACCTCAACAAAGAGTCTGACAAAGATAACTATCCTGTCCCGCCCATGGAACAGATTCTTCAACAAGTATCTGGTTCCGAGAGGCTATCCTTACTTGATGGTTTCTCCGGATATAACCAAGTCTTGATGTCTCCGCTAGACCAACTAAAAACTACCTTTCGTACCCCGTGGGGCACTTATGCTTATCGCAAAATGCCTTTTGGATTGATTAATGCCGGTGCTACCTTTCAGAGAGAAATGGACATTGATTTTAGAGGCTTAATCAATCACTCTGTAGTAGTCTACTTAGATGATGTGATCGTTTACTCTAAAAACAAAGACGATCATCTAGCTCACTTACGAGTCGTTCTGCTACAATGTCGTAAATACGGCATCTCCTTGAACCCCAAGAAGTCCATCTTTGCAGGAGAATAGGGTAAATTACTAGGATTCATTGTGTCTAGCGATGGAATGGTTATTGACCCCAAGAGGACTCAAGTCATCTCTAAACTCCCCCCACCTACCTCCAAAAAATCCATGCAGTCTTTCCTAGGCCAGATAAATTTCGTGAGAATATTTGTCCCCAGCTTCTCTGAAATGGTCAGGCCTCTCCAGAACCTGATTAAGAAAGACACCCAATATCACTGGGGACCCACAGAAAACCAAGCTTTCAATGCTATAAAGAAGGCCATAATAGACGCTCTGTCTCTCATGAGCCCTGATTTCTCTCAAGACTTTACACTCTATACTTTTGCCTCTGATCGTTCCTATGTCGCAGTCCTAACTCAGAAGAATTTCGAGAACAACGAAGTACCCATCGCCTTTATGAGCTCTGCTTTCAAAGGTGTTGAAATTAACTACCCAGTGGTTGATCGGAAAGCCTACGTTGTTTTCAAAGTAGTTAAGCATTTCCAATCCTATCTTTTGAAGTCAAGGACGAAGGTCATTGTCCCCTACCCTGTCGTAAGGAACTTGTCAGTGAAAAAGGAGTTAGGAGAGAAGAGAGCCAACTGGGTCACCTCCTTACAGGAGTATGACTTAGAAATCACCCCAGCACAGATTGTGAGAGGCCAAGGATTGTGTAAGTTGGTTGTTGATTCAGAAATAGGACAGCAAGAGGATAGTGATACGTCAAACCTAGAACAACGCAATCAAAGTTTGATTTCTTGCGCGCAAAACCTCGTAAGTCCTTGGTACGACGATATTAGATTTTGTCTTGAACATGGATCAGCACCCCATCACCTTGACCCCGCCAAGAGAAGAGCGTTGAGACTAAAGTCCGCCTCCTTTCATCTAGTTAACAGTATACTGTTTCGTCAAAATTTTGACGACGTACTGATGTGCTGCCTCGAAAAATACGAAGCAGAAAAAGTCTTGCTTGAGTTGCATGCAGGAGAAGTTGGTGGTCACTTTGGTGGTGATACCACTCCTCATAAGGTTTTAAGAGCCGGTTACTACTGGCCTACACTTTTTACAGACGCCCATGCCTTGTGCCGCAAATGTATCATTTGTCAAAAAGCATCAGGGCGGTTGCAAAAACCAGCCTTTCCCTTGCAACCCGTTTCAGTCGATTCTCCTTTCTAGCAATGGGGCCTTGATATCATAGGTCCTATTAACCCTCCATCCTCACAACAGCACAAGTGTATTGTGACAGCCACTGATATCATCAGGTGATCGCTTTTCTAAACTCGAATATCATCACTCGTTTTGGTATCCCTGATTGTCTAGTCTTTGATAACACTTCATACTTTTCTTCCCTAGAGATGAGTGAGTTCACTTTGGAGAAAGGAATAAAACTGAAGTATTATGCTAGTTACTACCCCCAGGGCAATGGCTTAGCAGAATCAACTAACAAGAACTTGATCAAAATTATCAAGAGAACCGTGGATGAAAATCACAAGAACTGGCACAATGCACTGTTGAATGCATTATGGGCTGATAGGGTAACACCCAAAGCCGCTATAGTTAATTCCCCCTTTTTTCTCGTTTATGACAGAGAATCCATCCTGCCACCTCACATTCTTCTTCCTTCGCTTCAATTGTCACAAAAATTCCAAGAAGAAGAATGTCCCCCTTTAGAAAGTCGTATTAATGCTTTGATGAAGTTAGAAGAAGTAAGAACTCAAGCTAAGCGTAAGTTAGACCAACATCAACAATTGATTAAAAGTTGGTTCGATTCTAATTCTGCTTCTGATAGGAATTTTGAAGTAGGCGATCTCGTCTTAAAGTGGGACAAACCACACGAAGGAAA
>WSFP011513073.1:0-12967 GCA_009831015.1 Picea engelmannii | reverse complement strand
AAAATAATGGATGGGAAAAATGATCTTATTGTCCAATCATCAATTTCCATGATTTTCAAGACTGAAGATATATGCCCGGAATATCCCCAAAATCTGCCCAAAAATATCCCTGAAATCTACCTAGAACATCCTCAAAATCTGTCTGGAACGTCCTTGAAATCTGTCTGGAATGTCTTGGGGACAGCCAGCAAGTCACCGAGTCCCCAATGGAGTCCCCAACAATTTGGGTAAGTTTCCTAAGGGTCCCCAAGTCCCCGGAACGTGGGGACGGCGGGTACACGGGTTTTTTTGGGGGGGACGGGTCCCCGTGCAACATAGGGAAGACCTATTCACTCATTCTACATGACTATGAAAGTTAACTCTTGAAACTACCTTTTCCCTAGTACCACACTCATCATGTTGGCACCCAATTTTTTGGGTAAATATCACGCACGCACAAACGAAGTTGTGCACACCTATTCCAGTCTTGCATGCGCTCAAACAGTTGCGTGATGGTTGACAGGAGGCACGCGTGCTAGATCAAGTTTTGTAATGTGCGCCAGTTCAAGTTCTGCCAATGCGTGTCGGTTTGAGTTTTGTGATGCACGCTAGAAATTAAGAAGACACCGCATGCATGCCGGAATCAAGAAAAAAATCTTTGGGAAATCTTCTCGAATGATAGCTTCAGGCAACAGAAGGGATTGTGGAGCAGCGAGAAGATGAGTTGGCAAGGTAGTTGAGATTGCCACGATTCTAAAGAGGCTATGTGGAATGCATGCGGGACTGGCAGTCAGAGGAGCGAGTGGGGTAGAACTGAAAGTGACAGAGCATTAGAGCCGAGAAGAAAATAAAAGGGAGCAATGATGACAGAAAGAGGGTTGTGGATAGTATGGTTGTTGTGGCTAGTCAATGTTCTTGAGCTCACTCTAAGCCTATTTTTGTAATGTCTTTGGTTGTAAGTCTAGATTTGTAATATCTGCAGAGTCTGAGAGAAAGCACATATCTGTAGAGTGTCAGAGATGGATTGCAGTCGGTGCTATTTTGGTTATATGCACTCCTACTTGCTATATAAATGAGAAACTTTTCATATTTGTGTATAAATGGTTTGAATTCATATGGATGCACATGAATATATATGTTTTCTTTCAAAATTTGAATATTTTATGTAGTTTTTTTTCAACCGTTTTTTTTTTTTTGGTTTTTTCCTGGTCGACCAGTTCGGTCCGGTTTCACTTTTTTGGGGTCCACCGGTTCGGTCCAGTTTCCAGTTCTAATAACATTGTTCTAGCCTAGAGTGAAGTGCTCCATTTTAAAGGTGTTCTTTCCTAATTTACACACCTAAGTCTCATGCTATTTTTATCCCTTAGCCGTCATTCTAATTATGACAAGTGACATGCTATTATTATTTTTGCACCTAAAAATATGCATGCATTTATTATTGGAAGATCCATCTCTTTCTATTAAAGCCTGTATGCAAGACAACCTTTTTCAGAGAATTTGTTGGGTTTTATTCGTAGCATGTGTGCCTTTATTTAAAAAGGAAATCCAACTATATCTTGAGGAGGGGTGCTCTCTAGCGGAGGAGGATGAAGACAGCTGTAAGCAAGGTTTATTACAACAAATTTGGAGCGTTATTACAGTATATTTGGGGAGTCTTATTGCAACAGTTTGAGCAGATTTTAACACTTTATTTACAGCAGTTTTATAAGAGGAGGAGTGCTACATTAAAAAGAATTCTATTCTTACTCTTATTCTATTTTCTACTCTCTCATCTAATTCTCTTCTTCTTTATAACCATTGTACAAGCAATGAAATGTAATTTTTATGGGGTGATTGAGAGCAAAAAGTTTATTGATCGTTGCTTTGTACCTTTCATTGGTTTCTGTTCTTCTTTTCTTGAGAGAGTGTAATTGAGCACTGGCATCAAATACTTGTTATAGTTGGATTCTGCCTTGCAAGCATCGTGATTTTATCTATCCCATCTTGTGGAGATGGAATTGTACATCTTGGCTTCTCCAAGATCTTAGAGAGTTATTGGCATGTTTGGACCTGTCAAGGACTTTGTTATTCCTACAACCCTTGATAATAAAGACTTCTCATTTGTTTCATGGCAACTATCTCATTGTGTTTTGTGTGTAAAAATTTCTCTCTTTCTTAGGCTCTTGCTTGTTTTTAGTTACATACTTGATATGATCTAAGTAGTAAGATTTGAATATTTTCATTCACCTTACTTGCTTTTCCTCTTTATCAATTCGACTCCATAAGGTATTGGTCATCTTTCTAAAGTTGTTAAATCATTCTTAAAAGCAAAAACTATCAATTTCTTCGATTTTTTGTGTGTGTTAGGCATATAAGACATATAAACTAGGCATATTTAGTTCAGTTTTGCCAGTCTTATGTCATAAAACAGCAAGATTAGTTTGTTGTTTTCTCGATTTTCATGTAGAAAGAGAGGGAATCTATACTTCTTTCTCGATCATACAAATCAGCATTAACAGCCGGCTGTACCTGCTTTTTTTTTGCATTTTAATCAGGCATTTTCGTTTTAGATTTGTATTGGGTTGCATGCCCAACATAGCACTAATTTTTCTACATTGTTTTCCATGTCTTTTAAGACAGTTTAAGCAATTTCCAGCGTGTGTTTTTTGCTATGTTACTGGATCCATTGGGCCCGGTGGCTGGATCTGTGGATCCCCGGATCGGATATAGATTTGGATCCAGATCTGCCGGGATCTGGCTAGGATCCACTCTGTGGCACTATTACTCGGAGTAATGCGTGAATTTGAAATGCCGGCATGGTGTGTAATCAAAATTTACATGCAACAGTTGCATGCAGGTGTATTTTCTTCAACTCAGTGGCACAGTGTAATCGAAGTTTACATGTAACAATCCTGCGTGGGGGTATTTTCTCCACCCCGTCGACTCACGGCACACAAGGGGTATTCTCTCCAACCTGCTGGCTCTTGGCACGTGCGGGCAGTTTTTCATTCATTTTATCAAAGGGCTAGACAGACCATCGATTCCAAACCAACCGTGCCAGGGTTTTATAAATTTATGTTTATTAATCTAATAGGTATTCCACATTACATATTAATTAATTAATTAATATATTATAGATATATTACATATTAATTATTAATGTCATCATGATGAAAATGTAATCTATTAATATTTCTGTGCCAGCGCCACTATAAAATTAAGCTTATTAATCTAATACGTATTCCTCATTACATATTAATTAATATATTATAAATATATTACATATTAATTATTAATCTCAGCATGAAAATTAATCTATCATTTAATAAATTAATACTAATCTATTAACCTAAGTTTATTAATTTAATATATTAATTAGTTTATTTAAATATTATATATTACATATATAAGTTATATATTATAAAATTTATAATTTTTATTTTTAAAAATTATAAAAAAATATTATTATATTATTTGTACTTGCCGTTTCCCCATCGTATCTGGATCCTGGCTTTTCAAAAGATTGGTGGATCCGTATCCGCATCCGGATCTGGATCCTGGTAACTTACGATTTTTCAAGTAAAAATTCCAGATTATGAAGAGAACAACAATCTTTTATTGGTTTAAAAGGCACTTCTTATCATTTATTGACTTGCAGATAATACGTTAGATCAATTAGGGATACCCCCCTGAAGTTAGCAAGCACTAATTTTGAATAGAGATTGGTCAATTAAGGTGACAATGGCTTGATTTCTAGCGTTATTTGGACTCTAGTTTTCTTTTGCAGTAGGGAAATTCTGGGTGATAACACCATGAATTGTCTTTCAGGAAACAAACTATCAAAGTTCATTGAATTTTTTGCTTAACCTCCATTAATATGTGAAGTTGCAATACCTGACTGGATTGAATAGTTATTGCCTTGTAATTAGTGTACATTTCCAGCGGAGCTCCACTGTTCAAGCAGCCTTTGATGAATGCACGGTTTGGTTCATTTTCATCAAGCCCTGAAGTTGCAATGTCTGATCATACTTAATTTTTCTGTTAAATATAGTTATTCCTTTACAATTAGTGTGCATTTCCAATGGAGCTCCACTGTTCAAGGAGTCTTTGATGAATGCAGCCCTTTCATCAGATTCCAAGATGTCTCACCAGCACTTGTTTCTGCATCATCTATCCTGAACATCTTTCTGATTTCAAGTGACATGATTTTTCCTTTTTGTATGCTGGACATGGTTTGATGATAAACGAATAGATCTTCTAAAATCATGGAATAAACACATTAACCATTTACTGCCATAGTAGTGACTTGTTCTGAGAGCTTCAGTTTCTAAGGCTTATGCGATAGTGGTCTGTGGCATTTCCATATGTATGCAAAAGCTGGAAGCATGTTTGAGTTGTTGGTTATATTTTGTTTACCCATCATAAACTACTTCTGGAGAGGCTAATAGAAGCCTTGTCCAAAAAATTGCCATGCAAAACTTTTTATTTTAGTTGTATAGTAGAATAAGTTTTGCATAATAATGATATTATTATAATTTTGTTTCAGACAATAGTTTACTGTTATTTTAGTTAACTTTTTAAACATATTGAAGGATGTTGCATTTGCAGATATGTTATAAGCAATGCCTGCAGCCGAGATTTATGTTACAGGCAAAGAGGAACTGATTCGTTTCACCGCTTGAGAGTTGGAGAGCACTTCAACCTTCACTGGACCGATGTTCAGAGGTATTCTTTACACGTGCTTGAGAGTTCAATCTGCTACTGGCTATTGTTTGATTAGTTTAATCCCATCCTTATGTTCATATATATCAAGTGAGTCATTTCATCAGTGTTACTTTTATTGTGTCGGCGAATATATCGCTGAGGGTCCAGAATAAACTTATTGGCAATATTGGGGAAAATATTGAGAAATATTAGAAAATATCAGCAAACTGCAAAAAATACAAAATTATTCTTTTTTTTTTTCATTTTTTTAAACATCTAAAGTGACAACAACATCGAACATCTAAAGCAACAACAACATCAAACAAAGACATTGCCACATAAAAGACATTGCCACATAGATATGAAATAAAACTGATATATAAGATGACAAGTAATACATCACACATCAATACTGAATTCTGATTTCTGTTCTGAGTCCCAAGTCTTGACAGGCAGATACAAAATCACATGAAAAAATAATAAATGTATCTCATGATTCATCATCACAAGTCATCTAGATACTACAGTGATAAATACACAAAGGAATCATCGATTCCCTCTACCCATTTTACAGGCAAAGGTCACCACTCTTCCTCTAGAAGTAGTAGGTGCCTACGCTAGGGAGGTGGAAGGTAATGGGGCCAAGGTGGAAGCCGAAGAGTGATGTCTTTTGCTAGCTACCTTTGTCTGTGGAGGTGGTGGCAATGGTGCACTCAATCTCTGCCTCCAAATGTGTCTGTGTTGGAAGTCGAATATCCTTCTTCACTTCCTCCCCTTCTTGTGCATTGACATCCTCCTTCAACCACACAGGTGTCTCATCCATGACGGGCCTCTTGGCCTGCACTCTCATGGACTCGTGGTGTCAATCACATCTCAATGAAATGGCCTGCATGTCGGGGATTTTGTTAATATGCTTCATCCACAGCTTGAAATTGTAGTAGACATAAACCATGTCATTAGGGCATTGGGTTTCTAACCTATATGAGGGTCATATTGTAATTAGAGGGTGATAAGCATAAATTAAAAGTAATGAATTATACAAACAAAAAATTTAATTTGTACATTTCTAACCCATTGTGCTTCTTGGAGTGTAGTTTTTCAAAGACACTCCGGTTGTGCTCGCACCCTAAAGCGCTGCAAGTTTGACTGAGCACCTTTTTGCTGTCCTTATACACACTTGCAAACGTGAGCTAAGACCTGCTCACTTAGTGTGTCCTTGGAGGCACGAAGCCTAGGTTCAAAGCCCACTGTCACCTCGACTTGAACCTCTTCCGTCTAGGTGTACTCTTAGGGAAGCCAAGGGGGGTAGACCCTAGTTACTATGTGAGATTAAAGATTAATTCTAGGAGTAGGTTTTAATTAGTTAAAAGGTTTGGGGAAAGATCTAGCCTATATGCTAAAGGAGCAAGTGCAATGTGCAACAATTCACATGTAAAGCAAACCCTTTCCTAGGACAACTAAGACTAGTGCCTAAGATTGGGCAAGGGGTCAACTAAAGATTTAGGGAGATGGATTTTACGATAATTACACAAGATTACAAAGAGACTAGATACAACTAAATACAAGATTAGATACAAATAAAGAATAACTAGATACAAAGTTACAAAAGGAGATCTAGTATATACAACTAAACAAAAGATACATGAAAGATACAATTATAAACAAAGAGACAAACACTAACCCAACTACTTGATTGTGCAGGAAACAAAGATGCTTCAAGCGGAGAGAAATTACCAACACATCAAGCCAGCATGCTCAACAATAGAGTGCCTCCAAAGGATGCACAACTCTATGTGACTGCTTTCAATGGCAAACACAAATTACACAAACCCAACAATGAAGTTGCCTCCAAGGATGTGCAACTTCAAGGGGGTCAATCCAATTAACTAACACGCCACTTTAAACTAAAACTAAAAGTGTGAATGAAGTCTCCAAGGGCAAAGGGCACAACACTAAAAAACCATGTAGTTAATCATCCACAACATTGAAATACTTGCATGAAAATAACTTGAAAGAGAAAAGCTTGCAAGATCTAATGTCAACCATAAAGAATGTCAGTGCCAAAGTGAATGCCCCAAGGTTGAGTGGATTAAGGATTATTAAAGTTTTTAAGTTAAATAGTGAATCCTAACTAAGTGTCAACCTCAAGACTCCCCTCGCTTGTACCAAGTAGTTGCTGGGTGCTCAAGAAGTGAGGCAAACAAGGCCCCACCCTAGCTCCACAGGTCAACCCAAGGAAAGAAGTACTCCCGGAAAGGATGCTAAGTGCCGTGAGATTGTCCCCGACCTATCACCTTCCGTTGCTTTCTTTCAATCCCCATTTAAATGGCAAAGTTGGGTCAGTGGTGAGTGCCCTATTGAGTCTAATAAATTTTAGGCCTATGAACCAAGGTAAATTAAGTTAGTGTATGTGTTAGGCATGATGTTGCTTGCCAAAGAATTAGGTGCTTGAAACAAAACGAAATTACTTGCTTGCAAGAAATGAAAGTGCTTAACCACAAAGTAAAACTTGAGATAGCATAAAATTACTTGAACATTAACTTGCAAGAAATAAATGATAAATTGCCTTAAACCATTTATGCCATGCCCATGATATTTGCAAGAAATAAAAAGTGCTTTTGTAAAGATAAGGAGATGAAAGCAAGTACTTGAAATGATTAAAGCTTGCAATGAAAGAGACTAAGATAGCATCATTAGATCACTATGCCTCCATGGGCTTAAGCTAGTATTATGGTTGTTACTTCTACTTTTAGATAATTTTAAACCATTTAACATATGAGAAGTAAACCATTAAAATTAGCCATACGATTTTGGGGGTTGGCTAGGCCAAGCTCACTCCAAGGTGTAGGCAACAATAAAAATTGAATGCTTGAAAGATAAACACTAAACTAAGCAAACCACATACAATGGCACAAGGTGGAGGCAAGCCTTCCTATTTTGTGCCAAATAGGGTTGAAATAAAATGAAGTAAGATGCCAAAATAAAACTAGCCACACAACCTTGTCCTAATGACAAGTGGGACAAACAAATAAATGGAATATTGCAGAAATAAAAAGACTAACCTAGCCTTACGGTTTTGGGGGTTGGCTAAGCTAAGCTCACACCAAGATGTAGGCACAAACTAAATGATAAATTGCAGAAAATTATAAACAAGAAATGCAAGTCTCTTAGGGACTCCCTTGGGCTTGCTTACAATGCTAGAAAATGAAAAGGAAGAGATGGGTATTGTTACTCAAAAAAATGAGGCTCTTCTTGAGTGTTTTGTGGCCTAATTTGGGCAGTACTTTCCCTTGTACTGGCGAAAATCTGCAAAAAAACAGCAAGCAAATGCTTGCTGGAAATGCTGCAAAACACAAAACAAGTGAAAGAAAATTTCTGTTTTTACATAGAAATTTTTTGCATACAAATTTCGGCAATATAGATAGTTTACATGACTTATTCTAATGGTTAGAAAACCCAAATTTCAGAAATGAAATGAACATAAATAAATGTTAGAAAGTAAGGAGGCTCAAGATGGGTTATGAAGGCAAGCTTCCAACTCAAAGCAAGCCTTGCAAACCCTTGAGGTAACCTGCAAAACTTGTGAAACAACCTACAAGATGAGAACAAAGATGAGTAGAAAAGATAGATAAAACAAACTAATTTGAAGATCTATTATTCTACTCACATAGATTCACAACAATACTATTGAAAATCTACCCAAGCAAACTAATTTGCTTGGGAAATCTACTCAATATCTTAAGAATGCTCCACAAATACACAATATCACCTCAAATTCACAAGTGTACCAAGAAAAATCTTTGACACATCATGTGTCCTCCAAAACACTTCTATTAGCAAGTAGGAAGTTGCAGCAACTAGTTGCTACAAGTTCCTCTCCAAATGTGAGAGAAAACATGGATGAGAGCAAGATGGGAGAGATGAGGAGATTGAGGAGAAAAATGGGTAGCATAACAATAGCACAAGAATTGGTGAGGAAATGAGGGCCTTCATTTATACTTGGAGAGGCAAGGTTACCCCTCTTGTATGCAAGACAAGTGTCAACACCCAAGAAATAGTGATCATCTCAAGGAGGGCGCACTTTTAGGGTTTTGGAGAGGTGAGGGGGATGGGGGATGGGTAATCCCCTTTTAGACCACCCAACACTAAGGTTAGGGGCTAGGAAGGGCGCACTAGGGGTTAGGGGCTCATCCCACTTTAATTTTTAAGTTGGGACATTGACTTCCTCAAGGGGGGCACAACTTTCCTTGGGGAGCAAGTGAAATGAAGTGAGTGTAAGAGTGAGGGGGTGTAAAAGGTTAGGAAAGGGGTTAGGATAGGATAGGCTAAGGTTTAGACATCATTTCCCCCCATTACTCTAACCATTTAGCTCAATTTTACAAAAAGTGACATTTTGACTATGTCATGACTAGCAATTAAATTGTTGTTTTTGACTGACTAAGACTCCTCATGGACAAACACCCAGCAAAACTTGTTCAATTGAGTTGAAACTTGGTTCAAGGGTGTAGGGGGTCTCATTCCATTTCTTTTGAGTACAAATATCCCTATCAAAAATCCCAAGGACCTAGTTTTTACATTTTTTATCAAATTTTAATTAAAATTACCCAACTTAGGCAATTTTAATAAATTAAAAAAAAACTATCTAGACTCAACGGAATTACGCAAAACTTTCAGAGATGTCTTACATGGTCATTTACAACACTCCTAGACACTAGCTACTAGATCACGAAACCATTAGAACACCTTTCACCACTTTGGAGGAATTATTGTGAGAGTGAAAAACTCAAGGGAAATTAATAAGGTTGGTTAGGCCAAATTAATAACTTGAGGAAAAAAAACACTCAGTGAAAGAGACTCCTCTAATGATGAATTCCTAAGGCAACTGACCTAACTATGATCCATGCAGACCCATTACATTATTATCCCACGCAGGGGAGCGAGAATTCCATTACAAAAAAGGGGAGTTGAAGGCCAAAACTGCCTTGTAGAACCAGAAAGTTTCTGACTTGGTAGCATCTGATGATGCATATCTTCATGGTACATGGAGTTGACCCCCTAGTTGAATAGGTGGTCAACACACCTGAATTGCAAGTTGCTATAAATTTGGGACAATGCTGCCATAATTTGTTTACCAGACATCTACAACAAATAACATAAGTGAAAGACAACGAATTACATTCCATTGAACAACAAATAGATACAAAGGAAAGACATTGAAATTTGAAAGTTTGAAACAAATTAAACTTGAAGATTACCTGACATCTTAGTGGTCTTGTCTTGGATAACCATTTCATAAGAAAATGTCCTAGCAGCCAACCTATATTCCTCCATTTGTTTGAACATCTCCAAGTGGGAGTTAGCACCATCCTTTGAAGACATTTGAGGAATCCATCCATAACCTCAACATTGAATAAAAAACCATAGGATTAAGATAATGAGGGGTTGAGTGTAAAGTTCCCAAGCCAAGGTGCCAAGAACATTGCGTTTTCATGTGTTTTTAACTGTTTTCTTGTTGTGGCATTTCGTCAAACACTTTGCGGATTTGGCCTTTTCGGTTGCACTAGGGTTTATATTGATGGTTGTTATGTGTGTTTGTAACAATAATCAAATAGATGTACCAATGGAACATACCTCAACAAGATGCAAGATCAACAACACATGGAATAACCAAAAATACCTCAGATATGATATTATTCATAATAGAAGAAGACCCTGATACAATGGATCTACAGATCTGGTACAATATAGCTAAGAGCTAATAGCAAAATGAAGATGATCCCTAAGCAAGATCAAGAAGAGAAGCTACAAGCCTCCAAAGGCCACACGACTGCAATAGATGAATAACAAGTTGAGATCCCTGCTCTCTGAAGTGCTAAACCCCAAACTGGATGAGATGCGCCCTACTGGAAAGCTGAGTACACCCAACAATTCGGCCTAGTTGCTAGAGGCCTCCAAACACCCTGAAAATGGTTGGAAGTGTAGATTGAGCCAAGGCTAAACCACTGGTGAAGTCTCAGGCCAAACAGTGAAGATATGACCCTCCAATTTAACAATCCTCTATTTGACTTGCACCCTCCTAGATGACTGAAACCCCAATAATTCGGCCTCCAAGGAATAAGCTGCCAAACCCCCTGAGAATGGTGCCAAAATGTAGATCGGCCCATTGGAAACCCTCTGGAAAAGTCTCGGGCTGAATGATGAAGATCTGACTAACGAAATGACTAGATCCTCAATCTGTGGTGCACCCTCCTCTCTCTGAACCTCTGCTGAGCTCCAATAAAAAATACGACAAAGAAACCTGTGCCTCATCATCAGGGTGCCAAGTATGGTGGAAGGTAACCTCTCCTCATCAAAGGTCACGTCTACGCCAACTCATCAAAGTAGTGCCCCAATGGCAAACAAGCCCTAATCCATGATGTCATCATCCATATGCTCAACGACGAAGGTGAAAAGACTAATGTCCAAGGTGGAATGAAGGTGCATATCGTCTCCGCATGGTATCCAATCATGTGTTGGTGCAACATCCTCCATCCAATGCCTAATAATTTCCGTTTACGATGCCTGAAGGTATGGGCTTCTTACCCATCTGTGTGCTGGCATGACTGTATCTGCAAAGTAAAGCTCATATGTCCTTCATCCAAGGTCCAAGAGGTGTGAGAGCCTGTATTGGAGGGAGCCAAGTCATCAAGTGGCCCATCGCTCTGCATCACACGTGCTATGTCCTGCATAAAGTGTACAACGTCCTGGGTGAAATCGCAGGGATGTCCACCAAGACCATGTTAGGTGCACCCAAGTTAGTCAAAACCTTTGAATCAAGTGAAATGAACAATCACAAGGGGCTATAGTCGTTAGAATCATGTAAAGTAAGCCATATATTAATATAAAAGCCAAATGAACAAGTCTCATTGGGTATCCCCTTCAAAGTTCACACAAGCTCAAGTCGTTATGCAATTTGGCAAGTTTAGGTATGGGAGGACCATTAAAAGAACCTATTAGGTGTGCTAGTACTCAAGTAGAGATATATTTCCTGGAAGAACCAATCAATGATATGTAATGAATGTGAGGTGTGTTAAATTTTCCATCATCGACAATCATTCTCCAATGAGAGGCCATATGGGCCACCCTGAGGCTAGCCAGGGAGATTTGGAGAATCAACTAGTCTTGTGAGGTATTCACAAAAGCCAGGGGGAGCGTACAACCTCTGTGAGTCAAACCAAAAGTCAGGATGAACAAGATGCAATGTAAGTCTAATGCAAAAGTCAGGGGGAATGTACAACCTTTGTGAGCATAGACAGTCTAGTGCAAAAGTTAGGGGGAACGTACAACCTCTGTGAGCATAGACAGACTAGTGCAAAATTCAGGGGGAAAGTCAGGGGGACCATACAACCTCTGTGAGCCTAGTCAAGCCTTGTCAATGATGAGCAAAAGTCAAGGCATCTAGCAAAAGTTAGGTTGAATGTAAAATTCCTATGAGCTAGAAACTAACGATTTTCCTAATATTGCAAATGATATAAATGTATTGATCTAGTGCGTTGGCATGTGTAACATTATCCACCTTGAAGAGAAATTTGAATTGCCATGTAAAAAGTCGAATTGTAAAAGTCAAAGTTGCATGTCTAGGTCAAAGTCAAAGTTGTCAAGTTTGTCGCATATCGCATGTTGCATGTTGCATGTTGCATGCATGTCTAGTTGCTTGTTGCATGCATGACATGTGCATGCTAAGTTAGTACTCATGCATGCCGGGTCAAGGGTGAGTTGTAATGCAAGAGTCGAGCCATCTAATTAAAGTCTCTTCTCTAGTTCTAATTTGAGTTAAGGTGAGTTGTGAAAGTCATGCAAACATCTTCTATTTTCGAACTGTCCCTCTCCTCTCTCAAGCACCTACTTATACACAGCTCGACCCTCATTGCCATATGTCTTGTTTTGGAGAGGAAAGCTATCAGGAAAGGTTGAGCGTATCAGCTATAAGAGATATCATTATATCAGTCAAGAGATTTCAGCGTATTGGCTAAGAGATATCAGCATATCAGTCAAGAGATATCAGTGTATCAGGTAAGAGATATCAGCATAGCAGTCAAGAGATATGAGCGTATCAGTGAAGAGGAAATCAGCACAAGGCTGTTGGGAGCGCGGAGCGGGAGCGGGAGCGGGAGCGGGAAGCACATATTTTCAAAAATCGCCGGGAGCGAAGCGTTTTCGGGAGCGTTTTTTATATAATACATAAAAAATATATATTTTGATGCATATATATATATAAAACATATAGAATGTTGAATCAATTGCAAAAAACATGAAAACATAGATA
>WSFP011513068.1:0-12968 GCA_009831015.1 Picea engelmannii | reverse complement strand
AGGTGTCCTCACTAGGCCATAGTCTCACACTGAGGGGAAGGGTCAACCAAACTAAGGCTATATTCTTAAGTTGACTTGATAAAAAGGTGAAAAAGAGTTAAAAGATAACTCAATGAAGAAATAGAAGCGCTGGAGGTTGAGTTAGGGTTAAGTCTAGGAGTTAACTTAACTCAACAGGAAATTAGAAGAAAAAGTATAAAGAGAAGGCTAGGGCGCACCTCTTATTCATTCTGGATTTTGGTAATTGCTTGTCATTGCTCTTGAGCATACAGTTTGAGGGTTTGGCTGTTACAAACCCTTGTGAACAACTCAGTGGTGAAAGATCCACTCACCTTGTTCCAAGCTTGGTTTCGGGGATGAAACACTCCACCCACACCATTCTACACTCATCACAGATCCACCTATCAATTCAGGAGAGCAGCAGGGCCATACTTTTCAGGGTTTTCCAGTAGGGGCGCACCATATCTTGAAGAAGAGTTAGATCCAGCCAATTAGGAGAGCTTGGGGGTATTCCGACACTTGGGTTCTATTTGCAGGTCCTTGGCCAACATTTTGGAGGCTTTTTTGAAGAGTTATTACCATCAGATCTTTAGTTATAGATTGGGACGGCCTTGAGGCAAGGAGGACGTCTTGTGATTCAATATTTGTCAGATCTAGGGAGTTCTACCTAGAATCTGGACCTGAAACTTCTCCTAAAGGGTTATCACAGCCCGATCTATCATCCTAGAGAGTTTCAGAGGTTTTGGAGGTGTCCCTCATACAGAACGAATTATTGAGCTATTCAGGGCTTCAGGAGGGCGCAGGTTGTATTAGGGTTTCAACCATTGGAGGAGGAGGATTGAGTATTTGAGCTTCAGACTTCCGGGAGGGGTTTCCCTGGTCCCGATCTACATTTTGGTGGAGTTTGGCACATTTTGGGCATCTCCTTTAGCTGGGGCCGAAATATTGGTCCCTTATCGTCCAGCAGGATGTACCAGCAGGACGTACCAACAGTCCAGGGGGGTTGGGCGTTCACTTGTTGTTGGCCCCTTGGGTCTTCACATTTTATTCAGCCTTTGGAGGCTTATTTTGTATTGTTGGGAGCATTTTGTAGCAGCTCATATCATCTATCTATTGGAGCCATCTGAGGACTATTCCAGATCTGCTCTATATTGTATCAGGTTCATGCTTTTTCATAATAAAGGTCATATCTATGCTTGTGTTTTCCACATCTTGAGTATTGTTGTGATCTTGCATGTATTGAATAGATCTTATATGAACCTTGACTGAATAACTGAAACAAACCCTAAGCCCGAAATATCAATAGCTACCTGCACACCAAATAATCAATAAACACATCAGTAGTAGTTAGTGGTTTCAAGCAAAAAAATTGGCTTGGGATCATTACATCCCAGATCTGTATACTTCTGCAAGGGAGAGGAATTTCCATGCTCTACTAAGTACATCTTCTCATGCTCCTCCATCCACTGGTGCTCCTCTGCCAAACCACCAATATCCTCTAACAATGTAACTGAAGGATATATCTGACTCTCTGCTGAGATAGATATAGTGGATCTCTGACTAGTCTCCTAAGGGAACTCCTCTAATCTGGCCTCTGATTCTTAAAGGGTTGTCTTTATGCTTTCCAAGAATCCTCGTGTGCTCACCAACTCATGAGTGAGTCAGTCCACCTCAACCTCCTTCTCCCTTAGTGCCCTGTGTTACATCTTGCCAACCTCCAATAGGTAATCTCTATCCATCAATAACTGCTGGTAGTCGGCCCTCATCACTGTCACTCTCTCCATGAGTGTATGGAAGTCATCAATGGCTAGTCCCCTATCTGAACTATCATGTGCCATCGAGGCCCTCCAACAATAACCTGCCACCAATGCATGTGTATCATCAATGCATCTAGTGGCTGCCATGATCATGTCCCCACTGACTCTCAACTGTGTTGTCAAGTGTCGTGACTCCTGATCACAACCCTGTTGAGGTGCTACTTCATGCCTCTCACTACTAGTGTCAATAATGGAATCCTCAACAACACACTCCTCAAAAGATAAGGTATTGAATTGCCCACTGTCCATTGTGTTACTGAGTCCTCCTGTATGCCATTGCACGCCATCACCAACTGCGACCCCCATCTGAATCGCACTGTATCCTATATGGGATCTCTATCCTCCTGTGCACTCACCCTACTAATATCATCTGCGCCTGGATGCCATACAGATGTGTCCAGACACGTGCTATGGTCATCTCGACCAATAAGGAGTGCATCCTCATCACTGTAGATCGATCCTGGGAGTAAGTGTCCCAACAAGCTATTGGTCTCCACAACCTGGTCCATCAATGGAATCTCCTAGAGTGGTGACTCCCTCTCCTCATATTGATAGGTATGTGTAAGGTCAACTAACTCCAAGCCATACCTCTCCTCCTGGGTCTGCAGATCCATATGTCCCTTGTGTACAATCCCCAGACATGGGTTCGCTACCATATCAGGAATTCCACTGATATCCTCATGTGACGTGGCTAGCATAGGTGATTGAGAAGATGAAAAATGTGGCTCGCTCATCATAGGAAGCTCATCATCCTCCATACATGACTTCCTGGAAGCTATGTCTACACCCACTGGTAGGTCATCCAACCTCCTAATCTCATCATGTCTAAGTGCCAACACATACGAATCCTCACAAGTGTCACCACTATGCTGAAGTGTTGAATCCTCAACATTGCCTGATGGGGAAGATGAAGGACATGCGCTACATCCTTTCCATCCAACTGTCCCTCATATGTGCAAGAGTCATTAGCCTTATCAGACTGCTCTAAATAGGCATCTATGGTTGCATTCTAATGCATCTCCTCATCCTCACTGTCATAGTGCACCTCAACAATGTGCACCTTCCCTTTACCCCTGCATCTGTGATCTGGCTCCCAAGGAATTTTGCAACTCTAGCAAATCTCCTTGCATCTAATGGGTGTAGGCTCCATTTGTGCTCCTGTCAATCCACTAGCTGCTAATGATGTATCTACCTCCTTATCTGATATGACATTTCCTCTCTCTTACTGCATCTGAAGGTTAAGTGCAAGTTATGACCGTTGAATTTTAAAGGACAAGATCTGAAATAACTCCTCACTCATTTTCCCATTAGGCTGGCAGGAAAACCAGCTTTGATACCACTATAATGTTCCTAACTCGGCTAGTCTAGGAAACACTGCTAAGCTGTCAAATCCACTGTCTGATATGACAATCTAGGGGTTTCTGGATGCGTTTGAGTTAATGTTTTAACATGCTTGGTGATTTTCGCATGTGTGTTTCATTCAATTAATGTTTAGGCATAATATATGATGCATAAAGAATAAGGAACAACCACCATCTCATTCATATGTATTATGAGGGAAAATAGTAGGAAATACAATAATATGCTGAAAGCAGATGAAATCGTCAGCTAGATCTCGTGGATCGTCACTGGAATACAAACAACTAATATAAAATACCCGTGATCAGATGATGAAGGAAGATCTATGCATGCACAGATAGATCGGCAAAAAGATGCAGTTCCAGAAATTCACGACAACTGCTGACTGAAGATCGGATGCCAGAAGCTCTGGATGTCATCCCCTGGGGGGTTGCGCACCTCCTGGGCTCAATGAGTGCACCCTAATGATTCCACTGACAGAATATGCTGCTATATGACATAACTGGTTTGGGAGGGTTTCCTTGGATCTGATCCACAACTCCCTTTGGAACCTCAAATGCCCCTCCTCAAGAGTTGCGCACTATCTCGTTGTCTGCTGCGCTCTGAGAGATTCCATCGTCAGAATCTGATGATTGGTGGCTCGAAAGATGCGCCCTGGCAAGTCCACAACGGGGTCGGAAGGAATCTGCAAGATAATCTCTGGCCTCCTGCAGCTACACCAAACCTTCTCTAACCCATGCGCCCTCACTAGCTAAGCTGCGCAAACACTGCAAACTGGATACTCCTGAATAGCACGGTGAAATACCTGGATGGTATCTCCGATAGGCTAAGGTGTGTCTCTCAACACTGAAATCGATCGATGGTGGTGGTTTCCTCCAGAAATCCACAAAACAATGGAAGGTCAATTCTCCTCCTCCTTTGGAAACTCTCTCAACATCAAATCATGACATAATTCTGAATTAGGTTGCTTTACCCTTCCTTTATAGCTTTCCGAAACCCTAATTCGCTGTTGAGCTTTTCCCTCCAAGTGACTTTTAATTTATTTTATTATTCCTTGATTAAATTACTTAATTACTTAATTAATTAACCATTTTACCTCTAGAAAGTGATTTATCCATCCTTATGGCTTCTCCGACCTTTGAAAGTCACTTCTCATCATCTTATCCTGTAATGCTCTTCCTCTCGATTCCGATGAGCTAACACTAAGAGGTTTCTCCAAGTAATATGCCCATTATGACCTTAGTGAATTTAAATAAGATATGACCCATAATAACTCATAATTACGGAAATCGTTGGAATGCAACAGAACCAAAGCCAAGTTGTCCAGAATGGATCCTGATGATGAACGATGCAAGTCGGGCCCAATAAAACCCTTCAATATATCCCGAACTCTCTGTCACCCCTATCTGGCTACTCTGGTAGGCATAACACTCTGTAATGTAATAATGTCAAAAAATGGGGACATTACATGGACCTTTTCCAGGATGATTTGTCACAGATTTCTATTTTTAGCAGTTTGAGCACCAGGTCTTGCATGTCGATTCTAATTGCGGATTCAGATTCCTTGCGGAAAATCGAATCAAATGAGTATCATATCATTGACATGCGAGGACTTTCTATTTCTAGTAGTAGGCACATGATGGTGGTCTCCTAGTCATTCCGAGCATTTGTGGAGAGTTTGGATCAGTTTCAACATGTTTCAAATTTTTGGGACTGGATGGCTAATTTTGGAAATTTATATTTTTAGCAGTCATCATCATATTCAATAGTGACATGTGGCATCTACATGGCATCATGGACCAAGGGTGCATTTTCCAAGGATAATGTATTAAATGAGAAATAATTAAGCTAAAGAAGTGGTGCATGGGTGAGGTGGCATTTTCTAGAGAAAAGGCTAATTTTTCTCACTCTATTCCTCTCACTTTCCATCTTCTTACTTTCCATGCAATCAATTTCTAAAAATTCTCCTTAAGTTGCTTTTAAACGCAAAATTCCTAAATTTTAGGAAATTCCTAAAAAATAGGGCGAATTTCCCTTTAACTCACAACTCCCTCATCCCTTTGCCAAATTCAGCAATCTAACATGAGTTGGAAAACTAAAATTATCCTCCATGCATCTTAGCCATTATTTGCCTCACCATGCACATGCACTGTCACTAATAACTTACCGATGCACATTACTCAGTCACACTTATTCCCTCATGCACATTAATTCCTAAATTTCTCACTCACACATATTCCCTCATGTGCATTAACTCCTATTTCTTCACACTCCTCTCCTATATATTGGATGGTCTTCATTGGTTACTAGTCGGATTTTTGTGGCAGCTAGCATAGTGTTCTTTCTCATTCCTCTCTCTTTCTCCCTTAGTCTAGTGACTCTTCTTTGAACAAAGTGATCATTGTACTGGTTGTGGACTTACCAATTGTGGTGCAACCAACCCTCTTGCAAGCCTATCAATAAAGAATTAGAGTGTTTGTGTTCTAACCTTGTTTCTTGTTGGTGTTTTGTGAATTTTGCAATCTTATTTGTCATTCTCCTTAACTATTCATTGTGATTTTATTGATCTTTCGAGTAGTTTCTGTTCCATTTCTATTCAAATTCATTGTTCTAACCTTGCAGGATCCCTCCAAGTGAAAAACTATATTTTCCCCATTGTTTTTAGCACGCTGCCCAAGACAAACAACTTGCTGTTTTTTGGGTTTACACACATAAAATCATTCTTAAAAGAGAAAAACAAGGTACCTAGGGTGCCTAGGGACTCCCCCCCGAGGCTCGCAAACACTAGCCCAAACAGAGAGGGGTCTAGCCTGTGACAATTTGGGGCTTTACTCCAATTAGCCAATTTTTCATCGCTATAATAACGGGTTATATCAGCTCAATTGGAGGGTGGAACTTTGTGCTAACACTGCCACATCTCTTCTCAGAGATAAGCTACCACCATTCGAGAGAGTTTTGTTTCATTTTGCATTTTTACAGTTTCAACATATTCCATTTATTAATAGAATCAAGTTTCACTCTAAAAAAAACTGACAAAATGGAAAATTGTTCTTTGAGCCTAGTGGAATAGGTGGGTGGCCATCGATATCCACCTGGATCACCTTTTGTATAGCCTCATTGTCGACTATTTAATGGGCTAAAACACAATGTTACTAATAAATCCAATAGCCTATGCTTGATTGGTTGGCTTCCCAAAATTGGTCGTGGATTTGGATGAGCCAAATCCTCAAATTTTTGGGCATGCCGTTTGCCTACCAAGCATCTCCTAGGGACCTTTGGTATTTGGTTGTGCAGTTGGTGGAGAAGAAGATAGACAATTAAAGTACTAAGCCTTTAGCCTTGGCAACTAAATTTCAGATATGTACCAAGATCTCCCTGGCGACCCATGTATACTATTCCTCTTGTTGGGTTCCTTCAAAAGCAAAGTATGCATGTTTGGAAAAGGCCCTCTAGAACTTTCTCTGGGCCAACGATGACAAAGGGAAAGTGTTTCACAGAGCTAATTGAGAGCTCTCTTGCACCACACCATATTTTGGTGGCTTGGTTATTATTTGAACTAGGATTCAAGCACAAGGACTTTGTGCCAAATTACGGTTCGAGCTATGTTGGGTAAGGAACCTTGGAAGGTTCATTTAAGGCATTGTATTCGGTATGGATTGCCACTTGGAAAGCATGCATGATGGGGCATCTCTTTTCAAAGTTCAATCCCTTCTGCTCACTCCTTCTCATGTTAAGATCTCTGGTACTTTTGTTGTTCAGAGCATTTGGAAGGCCTGGGAAGTTGTTAAACCCTTTTTCTCTTGGAAGGATCCGTCCCTCTAATTTAGCCTGTCTTTCATTGAGCACTATGTTTGGTGGTTGCCTCTAGTGTTGTTTGAGGGGAATCCCTTAGCCGAGTCCCCTTGGTTCTCGACATTACGACTCTTTAGGCATGGAATTCACTTTGCTAATGATCTTTTGGATGACCCCTTCAGATCTTGGCTCCCCTAGGTCGAGATCAGGAGGAAATTTACTTTGGCTAGCACTGATAAATTCATATTGGACTGCATTCAGGGGCTCATTCTAGAAGATCTAGTGTTAAATCTTGGCTTCATAGTGCCTTGACCTTGGTGGTGTGACTAGCATTAGGGTAAATTCACAACTTTTTCTAGGTGTAAGCCGACCATGGGCTACAAGTGGTTCTGTTGCAAGCCTTTCTTTGAAGGTCAATTGAACAAGCTTTGGGGATTGAAATCAAAACACAAAATGTGGATATTTAGAATTTGCAATAGTTGGAAGCTAGTCTTGGAACCTTAAAAATATTTCTTTGTCTAGTGTTTAGCTATGGGAGGTCTTCCATTAAATAAGAGGTTGACTTACCTTGTTGTGTCAAACCACAATGTGGGTGAAACTAGTCCTGGAACCCAAAAACTATTTCTTTGCCTCGTATCTAGCTATGGGAGGTCTCCCATTAGATAAGAGGTTGTCTTATTTCACAGTGTTAAACCACAATGTGGCTGAGATGAAACCCTTAAACAAAGCTGTTCTAGTTTAACCCTCTTGCTAACGCTGCATGGGCTTGGGCTGAATCTTTATATAAATGTGCCTATCATAGCATTGAGAAAAACAATGAGAAAGGAAAAGGTGTTGTTTATTTGCATTTTGTGGGTCTCGACTAAGGATTTTTCTTGGAGATGGTTGTAGTCATATTGGAAAGGATACCTAGACTTATAAAATTGAAAAATTTAACTTGATATAAACTCAATTAAATTTAAAACTTAATCTATTTGAGTTGACACAATCTACCTGCCTAACTTGATCTACCATCTTTAGCAACTTAATTACTCAAACCATCTACCTTCCCTAGGCAAGAAAACAAATAAAGAAATAAAAATGCAAAGAAGAATGGTTTCTTCAAAATATGGTGTGAACATGCAGGCATATTATGCATGTGTTGTTTTTCATTTCTTTGTGGGTTTCCCATCCTTGAAGTTGTTTCCCTTCTTTCAAGCATGGCTGCCATGTTTGTCCTATTTTGGTGTGTTCTTCTAAGTCAAGTGATAACATGGTTGAAATTGTGGTATTTTCTTTTTTAGGCAATGTAGAAGGCAAGGGATATGTCAGAAAAGAAGAGATGCTTCATGCTTGTTTAGTTCTGAAGGTAAGAGAATCATTGAAATAAGATTTTCTTCTTGTACGAGAGCACTTTCTTGCTAATAATTGACTACTTGTTATGTATATGCAGGTGCCAATTGGCAATGTCACTATTTTGGATCATTTAGAACTACAAGTGAGTTTTTGAAATATAGCACACATTTTTCACATTCTAGTATTGGTACATCGTTAATTGAAATATACAAGTGTGGTGTGTCGTCTATTAATTGTTTTAAGAGATATTTTCAAACGTTGCTTTTGTGAACATTGCCATGGAATTATCAGGATGGCTTTGACAAATGTTGGAGCCACAGTTTATTGGCAGATATTATTGCCCAAGAAATTGCTACTCATGATGTTGATATTGTAAGTTCATATTATCATCCATTTGTTTTGTTAACAATCTTTGCTTGTGTCTGTACTTTGTGCTTTCTTTAAGGGAAATGGGAAATAATTTTATTTATTATTCCAAATTGAATGCAAAAATAGAGATACAGTCCCCAAGCAATCCAACTACTCATGCTTGGGAGAGTACTGCTTGTGTATTGAAGCAAACTTCATTGTTCACTTCATGAAATCATTATCCATGAAGAGAGAACCCCATAATATTCATATTCAAATAATAATATTGGTTGATATGAATAGAGATAACACATGATTGATGAATTGAGATACAATTGTGTGTATATAAGTACATGTTGGGGTGATAAGTCATACCCTTTGGGAAAATGGATGACTTATCATTATTAAAATATAAATGTAAATTGTATACTATGACCATTATTACATCATAGTTGTTTATAAAATTATGACAATAGTTTGAATATACCCAATGTATATTACATGTATGAGCCTTACTTTTGTATTGGTGGGGGGAGTCTTCTACTGATTATAGTTTACTGTCTTTTTTCTATTTTTTAAAGTATTGCATATGTTACATCAACAATTGAGATACATGTACATCAATATCATTACCTTTATCGGCCAAAGAGTGGTTAGACAAGAACCACTGCCTATATATGCAATGAGGGCTGTTGCCTTCTAAACCTGCACTTCAATAAATCTTGTAGGTCCTGTTGCTGTCCTAATACACACCTACAAGTGTGGAGAAGTCTCCAACCCACTTGGCGTGTCCTTGGAGGCACAAACCTAAGTCTAGACCCACTGTCACCTCGATCTAGACTCCTTCCGTCTAGGCTCACTCCTAGGGAAGCCAAGGGGGGTAGACCCTATTAAACTATGTGAAGTTTTTATTAAAGTTCTAGGAGTTAATTGATTTATTGATTAGGGAGACCCAACCCAATGACAAACAATCGTATAGATGCAATATTTCAATGACATGCACACATTTTACTTAACAAAACAAGAATTAGACTAGTGCCTAAAGATTATCCAATCCCAATTATTCCAATATACACAAAGGAAATATATATATATATATATATATATATATATATATATATATAAAGCAAGATACTTTGTGATGTCCCATTCCCAAGAGTAGGCCAGCAGGGAGTGACTTAGTAGTCTATTTGTTCCTGAACAAGAGGAGAAATAAGGGGTGATTTAGTGGCTAAACGATGAATTAAGCCAAAAAGCATAGGAAAAGTCACTTAAGCTAAAGTCAACGGAGAAATAGAATGAAAAGGTGTTGAGGGGGAGACTTAATTGATTAATTACTCACCTTAGGAGGAAAAGTGCCTAGTTTAAGTGATGTCAACGGAGGATTAGATCAAGAAGAGTATAAAGGGAGGAATTCGACCTAATTCCTCACTATGTTATGATTTGATGTTGAGAGACTTCTTTCCAGAGGAGGAGAATCGACGTTCTGTTGTTTTGTGGATTTTTGGAGGAAACCACCACCTTGATCGGTTTCGGTGTTGAGAGACACACCCTAGCCAATTGGAGATACCATCCAACTATTTCACCGTGCTATTCAGGAGTATCCAGTTTGCAGTGTTTGTGCAGCTCAACTAGTGAGGGTGCAAGGGTTAGAGAGGGTTTTTTTGTAGCTGCACGAGACCATAGATTATCTTGCAGATTCCTCTCGACCCAGTTGAGGACTAGCCAGTGCGCAACAGACAACCAGAAAGTGCGTAGCACTTGAGGAGGAACATTCGGGGTTCCAGAGGGAGTTCTGGATCAGATTCGAGGAAACCCTTTCGACCCAGTACAACATTGGACAGGCCGCACATTTCGAGTTATATAGCAATAGATTCCTTCGGTGGAATCACTAGGGTGCACTCATTGAGCCTAGGAGGTGCGCAACCCCCCCAGGGGGTGACATCCAGAGCTTTCGGGGTCTGATCTTCAGTCTATCAGTCATCAGTAGCAACCTAGAGGCCACGACGCTCAGTTTGGGACAATTTCCAGACGATTCTGTCGAGTATAGCCACCAGGGCGAGTTTTCCAGAGTTGCAGCAGTTGCTGTGAGTTTCCAGAGCTGCATCTTTTTGCCGATCTATCCGTGCATGCGCAGATCTGCCTTCATCTTTTGATCACGGGTATTTTGTATTAGTTACTTGTATTCCAGTGACAATCCACGAGATCTAGTTGACGATTTCATATGCTTTCAACATATTATTGTATTACTTGCTTTTTCCCTCATAATACATATGAATGAGATGGTGTTTGTTCCTTATTCTTTATGCATCATATATTCTGCCTAAACAATTAATTGATTGAAACACACATGCGAAAATCACCAAGCATGTTAGAATATTAACTCAAACACATCCAGAAACCCCCAGAGTATCAGATCAGACAGTGGATTTGTTAGTTTAGCAGTGTTTCCTAGACTAGCCGTGTTAGGAACATTACAGTGGTATTAGAGCTTTCTTCCTGCCAACTTGTGAAGAAAGTACTTCTCATGACCCCATGATTCCGGGAACAGGTAAAGAATACCCAGAGGGCCGAGGACATATTGGGGACGAGTACATTCAGTACCGCAGAGGTCATAGGAGAGACCAGAGAGACAAGAACAAAAGGGACTACACTCCCTTCCACACTTAGTCCGATACAAAGCTAGAGTTAGAGGACATAGAGCATATCAAATCTAACATAGAGGCAGAGATAGAGAGGAGTACGGGTGATAGACGAGAGACTCTAGAGGGTAGGGGGAAAGGCCCCGAGACACAACCGGACAATACGTAAGCCATCTTGAATGACCTAGCTAGAGGACAACGGAACATGATGAACGCCATAGCACAGATGGCCATCAGTACACAAATGATCCATCATAGTGTGAGCACTATAGGTGCCTGTTATCGCACAGTTTGTAGGAAGGGTTTAGGTAGCTCTAGTCAAGGCTTCAAACTGGCGTAACAGGAGCTTCCCCATCCACTGTCACCTCGATGGGGGGCTCTTTCTATTTAGGGTGGCTAATCCCAAGGGAGACGTCCCTAGTAATCTGGGGTTCTGAGGGAAAGGAGTCAGGGTGTAAAGCTTCAAAGGTTAAAGCAAGCTTCCCTTACACAAATTACTGCCAAAATGATAGTCAAGGAGGAGATCTTCCACTGAATGGCACCTGTTTGCGAGACAAGGCAAATAAAACTAAAAGAATGCTGCAGTGGTTAGTACTTCAAAGCATTAATGACTATCTTTACACATATGAGCAATAAATGAGTGTAATTATTGACGAAGTCAATGATTGCATTAAAAGCTTATATTAATATCACTTCTTCAATAAATACACAAGAGATGCTGGCATTCAATGTATAAAATCACAACCTTGTATTATCACAATGCAGTAAAAGTCATAAATCTGCTCATACACAAATATTGTTGCTGCGTCACTCTTGCAGATTTAGGGTGACGTCAGCCCTATTATTAGGTCAATTTTGGAAGGCAAAAAGTGAACGTTTTGCATACTAAGCCAAAGAAAGTAATCTATACTTCGATGCCAACCAAATCACAGCTTTTTACACTTAAATAAGGGTTAGAAAGAGGCTGGACGTCATCAATATTGTTGCTGATATGCAGGTGACGTCAGCCCTAATCCTAGGTTAGTTTGAGAGGCAAAGAGGTAAACGTTTTGCAAATTTAACCAATAAAATGGATCCACACATCAATGCCAATCAATGGATGACTCAGCCGTGAATTTTAAATCAGCCAAAGTTGGAATAAGGCAAGACGTCATCAAGGTTAGGGTTAAAAAAACGCTAGGGTTAGAAATATGTTAGGGTTAGTAGGGTTTTAATTCAAGAAAGTTTGAAAGAGTTGGTTCTAACACAAAAGCCTCAACGTTTTTAGGTTTGGACTAGTGCCTTAGGGTAAATGGAGTCAAGGAGTAAGGCTAATGGCTTGGGAGAATCTAAATCTAAGGACGGGAGAGTTAGGCTTTGTTATCCCGGATATCTAGGGATAACTAGGAGATCATGTCTCGAGGCCCACATGATCCCAGACATGGGGTACGAGAGCGGATCGACTTGAGCATGGCCCTTGAGGGCCCATCTTTCTTCTTCTCAGCCAGCTTTGTCCTGTCAGTAGTACCAGTTTCCATCACTACCGGCCTGGCCTTGCATCAGAGAGGGCTCTTGCTCCATGAGGTAATTGGTCTGAGGTATCATGGTATGTGTCATATTTGATCATTATAACCTTCTTATATATGCATTAGGTTTCTTTCATTTCGGATGACTGCTTGGATCTTACACTAATCCA
>WSFP011513067.1:0-12968 GCA_009831015.1 Picea engelmannii | reverse complement strand
TGAAATCTACACACATTCTGATTTCATCGTTTTTTTTCCTGACCGGAACCAGATTGGCTACCCACTCGGAATACCCGAGTGGAACAATGATCTTCACATCTAGGATATTTTTCACCTCCCTTTCTATCACAGGAAGTAGTATAGGATTTATCTGTCTAAGCTTCTGCCTAAAGTTTTAACACCTTGTTTTAAGGGAATTTTGTGTTCGATTACGGCGGTATCATAAGTTCTTAATTCATCATAAGACCAAGCGAAAAAATCCTTGTACTTCTTGAGTAACTCGACATATTTTATTTTCATTTCTAGGGGAAGGTATTTAGATATTTTTACCATCTTAAGAGTTTCCTTGTTACCTATATTACAATATTCAACCTCTTCAGGCTGAGGCTGCAAAGTAGACTTTAAGGGAATGTCATCATGATCAAATAATATTTCCAAAGGAATCATACCTTTAGGGATCTGATTATTTTTCAGTACCAACATGCAGTGATTAGTGATCTTATCTTGGAATTCCTGAGGATCTTTACCTTCCTGCATGATCCAAGTAGGATCATTTTGATTTGCTTGATCAATATGCATTTAAGAAAACTCGTCCACCATTTCTAAGAATTGCCTGATTTGCTCATCATCTTAGAAGACCTGCCAGTGTTGTACATTGTTTGGTATTGAGGGTCTGTGCCTCATTGCTATGTGATACTTTGGTTTGAGGATAGTAGGAGGTACAAACGTTGCCGCTGCTTTGGCCAATGAATATGCCTGTTGATTTTCCATTTTGGGGATGTGATGAATATTAAATGATGAGAAAAAGTTCTCAATCAGATCCCAGGCACAATTTTTGTATGACCTCAGCCTTGGGTGTTTGGCCTGATACAGTTGCTTTATCTGTTTTACAATCAATTCTGAATCACCATAAACTATAAGATTTTCAATTTTCAACTTCCTGGCAACCTCTAATCCTAGGACCAGGGATTCGTATTTGCATACATTATTGGTATAATCGATGTCCCACTATAACTTGTAGGAAAAGGGAATAATGAACTCGTCTCCGGGTGCCACAAAAAACAATCTAGCTCCTTCTCCTTCACAAGACAAATCACCATCGAAATACATTTTCCAAACTCCAACACTATTTACATTTTTATTTGTCTTTTCTATTTTTTCTTTATCTGTACAATTTTCTTCTATACATTCATCTAAATCATCATCGAGAGATAATATACAGTTTCCTAAATCCTGATCAGCAACATATACATGGTAATTATTTGGATTCTGCAGGTCACTTACAGTATATGCCAACCTTGTTTCTCTGTATAGGTGAGTGAACTATCTACCGAAGATCGGGATTGTAGCGTACGTCATGTCGAGTTGAAGGGATCCTCCAAGTTTGGTGCCCCAAGACCTGGATAACAACATTCCATACTTTGCAGGGATATCAACAACCACTACATCCATCAGAATACTTTTACAGGAATCTATGCAAGATTAACCACTAAATCTTTAGTCATACCCATACATTTAACTTTTCTCAAGTCAAAAGAATACAAATATTTGTATGGTCTGGTAATTTCAAGGCCCACTTTTTCCATAATATCTTTGGGCATCACATTGTGAGAGGCTCCAGAATCTAACATACAATTATAGATTAGATGATCATGCATAATCAACGTGATGTAAAAAGGAGCAACAAAATCTCTGGCATTTTCAAAATGCGGACCAAACATTATACTATGTTTATCATCTTCTAAATTTATAACATCTGCATGTCTTTCAATATCCGAAAAATTGATCATTTTGGCAATCTGTTTTCTATATGTGGGTTTTTTTTTCCAGTTCAACTAGAGGTACAGGGATCTTGATTTTATTAATCTCATTATCTATATTGAAACTCCCCATTGTATTTTCGGCTTCTCTGGTTGGGATCTCAATTTCCCTTTTTTCTGATTTAGTTTGTGTTGCTTTCCTTTCAGCTGTCTTTGTTATGACAGTCATAATTTCCATTGCTTTTGTCTTGGCAGTCCGTGTTTCAACTACTTTTGTCTTGGCAGTCTGTGTTTCAACTGCTGATTGAGCTGACTCATTCGCTTTACTTTTTGTCAATATCTTCTTCGGTTGGGAAGTTGTGACATTTCTATATCTAGGCCTTAAATTATACTTCTATTGAAGATCAACCATTATATTATCGGTGATTCTTTGATAAGAAGAATCTTCTGTAATATTTATGCTATCATTATTAACCAAGTATTTTGTGCCTAAAGACATTTCATAATATTGCCTCGTCAAATGAGTTTCTTGATCGTCATCGCTAAGATTATTCATGTCTTCCTCTAACTCCTCAAAGTTTCGCATGTCATCTCCTCCCTTAAAATTTTCATTTTTAAAGGGGGCCTGAATCTTTTGATTTGTCTTTGTTACGTTTGAGGGTTAGGATTTCTTATGAAATCTTTTCTAGGGAACTGATCTATTTTATATTGGTCCTGTTCCATCCTCGAGATTTTGTTTGATAATTCTTTAATTATTTTTTCCATGGCATCCATTTTGTCTTCCGCAGACCTCCCATATCCGGAGGGTCCTGCTTGTTCTCTGAATCGTCTGGTTTGTTTATTTCCCATTTCGGCTTTAGCTTTCAACTTTCCTGATGCCATCATATTTGACTCAATTTCTATAGCATCGTCCTGCATTCTTGTGAGGTCTGCATATCTCCTTTCCCTCAACAGTAAGGCAAAGTCAGGCTCAAAATACCCGACGAAAGTCGCTTTTGCTGCAGGTTGGGAAGGTTTAACCTCAGCTAGAATTTTTTTATATAGTTTATTAAATCTCTGAGTGAATTTGATAATTGTCTCTAAATGTTTCTTTCTTAAATCTCCGAACTTGGTTAAATAATAAAGGTGGTATTTCCTCTCTCCGCATTGTCTGAGAAAGACATTTTCTAACTCGTCATATGTTCTTATAGAACCTGTCGGTAGCCCTCGGAACTAGGTTCTCACATGTCCTTTGAAATTTTGAACTAGGAGCCTTGAATAAACATCCTCGTGCTCAAGGCCAAGGATATCGATGAATTGATCGAAAAAAATTATGTGTTCAGTGGCAGTTAAGTCTCCCTCTCCTGTGAACTTTGGCAGGTTTTTCATATAGTTTTCGGGTAAATCGTGGAGGGGAACTGAGAGGACTAAAGGAGCATACCTAGCAGCTACTTTAGAAAAAATTCTAGGAGATGGGGGTGGTCCTTGATCGCCTCCTCCTCCTCATCCAACACCTAATCCTCCTCCAACTCTGCCACCTCCAACACCACCTCCTCTGGTGACAACCATTGATAATCTAGGGGACGAAACTTGGAGATTATAGAGAGGATTTTCAAAGATGTGTAGTGACCTTTCGACTACTTCAGGATGAATCAAAATAGGTTCTGGGAACTGATTGTCAGGAGACATAAAATATGAAAAGGGGGGAAAAGAGAGATTAGGACTAGGTTCTTCGGATTTGCAGGTTATTTAAACAGGAGAACCAACAAGAGTTGAATCAGAGTGTAGAATATATTCTTCAAAACTTCGGGAAGCTGGAATCTTTACTTTGGGGACTGATGGAATATCAATCAAAGCAGGTATCAAGATGGGTTTTTTACCTTTATTAGAAAAGGAGGCAATTGAATCAGTTTATAATTTTATCTCGGGTAAAACCAACTCGGGGTTTATGATTTCAACTTGAATTCTATCAGCCGATGTTTCTCCAAAATGGATTTGGGTGGAAACTTCTTGTGGATTTAACTGTTCAGGTGGAACCTTAGCATTAGACTGTGCAGGTTTGGGTTGGTAAACCTTACTTGTGGATGCAGTGGTCTACTTGAGGTATCCCCTTGGTTTTAAAGTTTTTTCAGGGTCAGATACAGGCATGGTATGTTTATCGTCTGAGTTTTTTCTGGTATTTCTTCGATTGAATGCCAGCTTATTAGTGGTGGAGTCACCAAGTGAAAATTAAAATTAGCCTTGATATTGTATTCAATATTTGTTCACTATCAAAGAGAGAAACTTACCATGTCGTTCTCGCAGGGAAAAATAACGTTGTTTCTTCCTCCACGACAACGGTGCCAAAAAGATGTTGTTCCTGAGATTAAACTTAAGGCTCAAAGAATAATGTCAGACATCAAGAATTTAATGAATGTTTTTTTTTAAGAGTGATTTTTCTTCCATTAGTTAAGTAATAATTTAAATCCTCAAATCAAATTAATAGCTGAACAGAACAAAGGCTGTGTTTCGTCGTCTAAGTCAATTAATCAAATTGAGTGGTGATGGAGAAAATTACAAAAATATTAAACAAACTAAGGCATCAATGAAAGAAGAATCTTACCTTTTTTATAGTAGAAGAAAGAGTGGAATGCACCCCTGAAAGGATATATGATATAGTGATTCAAGTAGCTTGCCGGTCTTGTATTTGTTGATAGAAAATACAGAGGACAAATTGCTTGCTTATCAAATAAATAAATGAAGTATGAATACAATAGATGTTATACTAAATTGAAATCATTCACTTATCTAGGAGTAACATAAAGAAAACTGGAAATATGAAATACAAGAAGAGAACATAACTCAAACTGCACAAAATTTGGAATCCCTGTCTACGCTTGTATTAATACTCACAAAGGATGAGTTTTCTTAGTTACAATACAACAAGAAGAAACCTTTGTTCATTCTTCTAAATATGTATTTATACAAAAGGTTATCAACCCTAAACGGTTGGAATTCTCCTTATTTCTAAAATAGTAAAGGTTACAAAAAGTGAAATTTGAAACGCTTCACTTGCATCTCTTCTGTCTCTTCGTCATGCCGGCAGAGGTGTTTTTCTTTCCTGTTGTCTAGCTCAAAAATAGATAATCTATAATCATGATCTGTACATATGATGTGTATAGATTACCTCATTGGTTCTACATTTTCCTTGTTCGATACATTTAACACATTTTCTCACAAATTGTACCACTAGCCTGGAGAGTTCTGTTAAGTCATTTGCCTCAAAAGAATATAATTTATTTTCCATTATCCTATCTTCTGAAGCTATAGACTGTAGCTGCAAACTAGGCTTCACTAGCCATCTATTTATCTGAGTAATATCAATCTGCTTTAATTGTAAGATTTCAGCCTGAACCTCTTCCATGTTTTTCTTAATGTTAAGTTGATGCTTCGCTATATCAACTTGTCCTAGTACTTCAGAGATACTATCTTTGCTGAGGCCTAATGACTCTTTGTCAAGTGAATGAAAAGATTCTTCACAAGCCTCCTTCACTTCTTTAGCCATTATTTTACTTTCAGCTATGTTAGTTTTCCAGGTCTTCATTATTATATCTCCTCTGATTTTCTCCAAAACAGACAACTTGGAAACCATATATACTCCTCTTGCCGACGACACAACTGCTTCTTGGAAATTGGTCCGAGCGACAATAGCCTCTCTCTCCTTTAAACAAATGTTATCTAAGGATTGATTTACCACCTGAAAATGGTTTTGAATAGCTTCCACCTTATTTGAAAGGCTTCACTTTGTCGATTCCAGTTCCTTATGTACTTATAGATTTTGGATTTGGAAAGATAATATATCCACTACTGCTTTTTCAGTTAAGCTTACCTTCGCTTGCAACTGTCTGACTAATTCATTGCTTGTTTGTGACTTTTTCTGCATTTCATCAAGACTGGATTTCAGCTACTGGATTTCCTGTCTATCACTGGCTCTAATCTGATTGAAATCCTTGTTGATCTCACTACTGAAATTCTTTTCCATCGTTTTCACTTGGTTTTACAATTGGCTTATCAACATATATTTTTGCTTCAACTTCTCTTTCAGGTTTCTCATTGAAAACTCATTTGCTGTCGCAAAAGCTCCCAATGAGCCTGCGACCTCTGAAGTGAAGTATTCTTCTTATAGGGCCTTCCCATCTAATAACACCCTGTGATTCTTGACAGTTGAACCATCCCTTTGGGGTGTTTCTCTTCTTACTACCGCTCTTATTTTCCTACTGAAGAATAATTTTGAAGGAGGCATATCTTCTTCCGAAATAGGTGTAAGGTCTCCTATGAATACAACTTCGGCCATCAGGTTCCCTCTACTGAAATGTAGAGGTGTGATAGATTGGATAGGAATGTCTATCTCAGTGGATGGTTGCTTCCCAGTTGTGTCAGTTGTTGGTTTACCCAATGTGGACTGTGGATTTTCTTTTGCCTTATTTATCAAGGCCTCAGTTTCCTCCAAATTTTCTCGAGCATCTTGTCCACTAGAGCTCCCTGTTTCTAACCCTTGGGTCTCTGTTTGCTGTGTGGCTGGTAGCATCAAGGTTTCCCCTTGCAATACTTTAGGGAGGCTATTTCTCCAATGCTTCTGGAAGTTATAAAACTCGCCCAATTTATCTGGCACCAGAGCTTGAATTCGGTTCAAGACCTCCTGATAGGACCTTGCTCCTTGAAATATTTCGTCTGGAGGAGAATCTTCATGCTCATATATTTTCAAGTTGCAGAGGGCCATGTGATTACTGACGATATGCTGCAGATCATGCTTCTTAAATTCAATATTGACCAACTTGATTTCTTCCAAGGCCGCGACTTCTACTTTCGAATGACTGAAGTCTAGCAGAGAAAACATACCAATTTTCATGGGAAAAACAAACCATACCTTCTTTTATACTTCTTTCAGCTACTTGCTAATTCCCTCGTGCACAGTTTGATGTGCTACTTCGCGACACACCAATCGATCTGGTAAAAATTGAGGCAGAGCATGTGGATGAACTGAACAATAAAAAACCCTAATATATGAGAAATTCTCTTCAACGTACCAATCTGCTATCTTGCCTAGATTTGTCACAATTTTGTCGGAAATCCTAGGAGGTGGGTAGCCATATATAGAAGTATGCATCGACACCACCACCGAGTTGCATATTTCATTGAAAAATTCTTTCGCCTTGTCTTCCCAAAGTATTAAATGATAAATATGTATGGGTTCAACACTAATTGGAGTCCAGCTCCAACCCATCAGAGGAAAAGGTGTCATAAAACAGACGTCGTCCATGATATAAGACAACATGAAAAATTGGGCTAGTTTCCCCTTAGATTTTAGTGACTGATATCTTGTAATATCTTTAAACAAACTTTCTGACAATATCTTGGCCCAATCAAAAGAATATCCCTCTGCTACTGTGTGCATAATAGGCACCCATGGTAAAAAGAAATGGGTCATGTTTTCCTTCCTGTAGAGTCTACACATCATCATTTCTATGTACATTATGTGAGGTTCTAGTGTGGCAACCGGGTATACGCCATGGGAATCAGCTATGAACTTCTTGGGGTGAGAGTACCAGCCCTTAATTAAACCGGGAAGGTTTTTTGCATATTGGGTACATTCCTTCTTGTCAAAGTCTACTAGGAAACTGGCATTGTAAATGAAATTTGGTGCTGTAGACAATTTGTACATCACCTATAGATGTTCTGACTAGAAAGACCCAACTGCAACCTTTTTTGAATTGAAGATGGTCCTGGTCGGGATATCAATGTTCTCTAGCGCCCAACTGATCATATCATTGTAAGGAAGGAGTCTAGGCCTCGTCACTATCTTATGTAGCTCTGATTGGGAAACAATTTTGTATTTGGTAGCTAGGGCCTCCGTCTCATCATCACCTGAGTCATCCGGGCAATTGACCAATTCATACTGTAAAATATTGAATACTTGCGTCTAGGATTTAACGACGTCTATGTTTCTGGGCGAAGTGTCAGAAAGGATATCCGTGTTCTATCTCTATCTTTCACCAGGTGCTTTAGTTGCTTTTCGAGGAGCCATGGTATCAGGCCTCAGAACTCTGCTATCTGTCACAGGAAATACACAGAGTTCATTACCTTGAAAACTTACTGCTTAGTAAAAGTGCACAATGAAATTCGAAATTCAATATCCTTTTCCTTTGATTATATTGATTTGCCAATACTTCTACTAACGAAGCATTTACTTTCCTTAATGAATAAGACTTAGGCGGTGGTCTAAGATCTCATTTGGAATGATTACCATAAATCAATTATTAATTTCATTAAATTTCGGGAAAAGCACATATGAAATTTGAATTTATAGGAGTCGTTATTCAGTGAAGGATTAATTACGTGATAATCATCATTAATGTATTAGTTAATCACACTTATCGTTAAGTAAATTTCAGAATTTCGGATATTGGTATATCCTATAATGTTTCAAGGTATGACTTCCGAAATACAAAATTGCGATGTGATTAGTTAATTTTAATCATGTTTAACCCTTTTAAATAATTGTGATTAACCTAAGATAGTTTCACGATTTCGGACATCGAGAGTTTGATAATTATTCGAGGCAGGATCCCCAAAACGCGAAATCGCGATATGATTAATTAACCCTTAATCGTTTTTAATCCTTAATTAATCCGTTTTAAATACTTAAGACAATTTCATGATTTTGGATATCGGGATTTCGATAGTCGTTGCATACAGGATCCACGAAACACTAAATCACGACACAATTAATTAACCGTTAATCATTCTTAATTCTTAATTAATCTCATTTAGAGCTTAAGGCGATTTTGTGATTTCGGCGATCGGGACTTTGGAATTGTTGTATGTTGAAATGCGTGCATTACGAAACTCTGAAACCCGATTTTTCGAATGCAGTCTTTAGTGATTTGACTTGTTAACGAGTAGGCGGCTCCATAACTTTTAAGATATTAGGGTTGTTTGATTAGGTGAAAGAATACATCAATGGTGAGACTCAAGCGCACGTTGATTTTATTTAAACGAGAATGAAATATATTAAAGTCTAAAGTTTTATAAATATATACGTGTTCCAACATGTAGAGCCATATCAAGTTGACTCAAATAAGTCCATATGAGTCTGACAAGAGACCATCTCAAGTCGACTCAAATCAGTCCAGAGGAACATGAAAATATACCACACATCATCTCAACTTAGTCTAGAGGAGTATGAAACACCCATCACATGGGATTTCTCACAGATCATATCAACTCAATCTAGAGGAGAATGACCTGGATAATGTCTCATGAAGCTGGAATCAACAACACTCCCTCTCAGCTAGGGAGGCATTCTCCACTAGGAAAAGTCTCTCATGGAAGTACTCAAACTTCGTCATGGCAAGTGGTTTGGTGAAGACATATGCAACTTGCTTGTGTGTAGCAAGGTTCTTCACGTGCATTTCTTTCCTCTACACCATATCTTTGATGTAATGGTATTTGATCTCAATGTGTTTCGATTTATCATGAAACATAGGATTCTCAGAGAGCTTCACACAACTCTGGTTATCACAATGGATAACGGTGGAATCCATCTCTTGACCAAATAAGTCTGCAAGGAGATTGTTAAGCCACACTGCTTCATGAACTGCCACACATAATGCAATGTACTCTGATTTTGCAATACTCAAAGCCACAAAAGTATGTTTCGTTCCGCACCAAGAAACCATGACAGATCCCAAAGTAAAAAACAACTGGATGTTTTATTCTGGTCCACTACGCTCCCTGCCCAATATGCATCGACATATCCCTGCAATATCATGTCTACACTAGAGGCATATCTCAGGCCATAACCAACTGTGCCTCGTAAATATCTCAACACATTCTTCATTGATATCTAATGTGCCTGTCTCGGTTGACTCATAAACTGGCTGATTACACTCACTGCATAGCATATATCAAGTCTAGTGTTAACGAGATACACCATTATCCAATCAATTATCTGTAAATATGTGGATCAATATCACCTGAATCAGAAGAATCCTCATTCATCTTCTTCATATTCATCACCATTGGTCTAGGCATGGATCTACAGTCTGTCATCCCGAATTTATTCAATATCTCCACTGTGTATTTTCCTTGACTTAGGAAAATTTCATCAGTCCTCTGCCACACTTGTAGTGCATCATACCAATTTCCTTCATCTCAAATTCAGAAGCTAATGCATGCTTGCATTCAACAATGAGGTTTTCTGAACCAATGAGGAATAAGTGATCAACATATAGGACCAAAATCATGCACTCGTTACCAAAAATGTGATAGTATAGGTTGGGATCAACAACACTCTTGCTGAAACCCAAACTCATCAAGTATCCATCAATCTTCTCATACCAAGAGCGAGGTGCCTGCTTTAGTCAATACAAGGATTTCTTCAACCTGTATACATGCGAATCATTCTCATATATCATGAATCCATATGGATTCTCGATGTAAACCTCTTCCTCAATATCACCATTGAGAAAGGGTGTCTTCACATCCATCTGATGTAGTTTCCAACCCATGGATGTTGCAAGAGAAATAATCGTATGGATGGAAGTGTATTAGGAAAAATGAGCAAATGTCTCCTCATAATCTATTCCCTCCACCTAAGATAATCCTCTAGCCACAAATCTTGCTTTGTAATTCTCGACACTTCCATCAGCTGCATGTTTGATCTTATAGATCCACTTGGAAGTCACTATAGACTTCCCTTCAGGTCTCAGAACAATATCCCACACATCATTATTCATGATGGAATGATACTCTTTGGTCATGGAATCTTGCCAAACATGATGATCTACTGCTTCTCCATGACAAGAAGGCTTAGTATCAATGATGTGGCTCATAGCTGAAATATAGCTTGAAAATTTCTATAGTCTCTTGCTCTCTCAGAATGTACCACAAGGAGATGCATGTCCCTCTGCCTCCTACAGAGTCTATCGAGCCCATGCAAGCCTCTTCTGGCCTAGTGCAATGTCTCTGGGAACATCAACTGGAGCTATGTGATCAATTGGATCAATAATTTCTCCCTCTAAATTGTTGAAGGGGGAGAATGTACTGTCTCTTCATTCTTCTCACTGTCAATATCCATCTGAGTTTATTTGGATCTTCAGAAGGCTGTCTCTTCCTCAAAGGTGACATCTCTACTAACCTCAATCTATCTTTGACTAGGGATTTATATATGATATGCCTTCAAAGATTCATTTTACCCCACGAATGTACCCTTTCTTATTGAAGAGTCTAGCTTGTTCCTCTTTACATTGGGTACATAAATGTATATTGGAAACCCAAATATCCTGAAGTGTCCAACCTCAATATTCACTCTGGGGAAGGCTTCTTCATGAGTCATGTTCTTTAGAATCTGATGAGGACTCCTGTTCTAAACATACACATCTGTCATGGATGCTTATGCCCACATAATCATAGGTAGATTTTGATCATGTATCATTGCTTTGGTTTCCTCAATAATGGTTATGTTATTCCTCTCTACAACCCCATTCTGCTGAGGGTTATAAGGAAAGGTGTACTCCCTCTTGATCCCTATCTCAATACATAAATCATTGAAATATTTGGAGGTGTACTCTCCTCCATTATTTGATCTCAAAACCTTGATCCTACTCCTGGTCAGGTTCTCAACTTGAGCTTTAAACCCTTGAAATATCGCAAGGACTCCATCCTTGGTCTTCAAGAAGTAAATTCATGTCTTCCAAGAGTGATCATCAATGAAGAGAACATAGTACAAATATCCATTCAAGGAAGAAAAAATCATGGGTCCACAAACATCTGTATGTATAAAGTCCAAGACCCCCATGGATCTACTGTCACTGCTTAACAATGACCCGTTGACATTCTTGCCAAGAGAACAACCTCTGTAAACACCATCATTCTTGATATGTATATCTGGAATGCCTGTCACCATATTCCCCAGAGAGGGAAGGGATCTATAATGTAAATGAGCAAGTCTCCTATGCCATAGCTCACTCAAGATGATATTATCATGTAACAGGGCCTGGACTGGTCGGAAAATAAATCCGTACAAACTGTTTTCTCGAACACCAATCACCAGGGCATAATCCATGTGTGAGTTTCCATGCAAGAACTTTTCCTTCAGAGAAAATAACCTTGTAGCCTTTATCCTCTAAGGCAGAAACAGAGACAAGGTTCCTCTTCATCCCAGGTACATATAGTACCTCACTTAATTGTAGTGGTATGTCAGAATCTAGTTGGAAATTAGAAGATCCAACTCCTTTCACAGTATATCTGGAATTATCACCAAGTAAAACATGCAAATGAGATTATTTCTCTACAATATCTGTAATATGTTCTCTATATCCAGTCATGTGTCTGGAAGCACCACTGTCAATTAACCAAATATCACTATTTGTAGGAACCGTGCCTGCGAGTGATGATATGAAGAAGAATGCTTCATCTTTTATGTCTTCATCTCTCTGATGTGGCTTTGGATCAACATCATTAGTGGATGCATGTTTTATTCCTTTCTTCTTGGTAGGACAATTTCTTGCAATGTGTCCACACTGTTGGACAACTGAGAGGGGGGGGGGTGAATCAATTGTTACTGTGCTTAAACAATTATGCTTCTTTTAAACTCTTTGTAGAAACACTAAAGGACAATCACAATAGTGCAGGGAAGTAAGCAATATCATATTCAATATCAGTCACACACATGTGATACACAGAGACAGATATTTCATGAGGAAACCCATAAAGGGTAAAAACCTCTTTTTCTTTATATGATAAGTAATAGTTACATTATTTACATTATCAAACATATGAGCACCAACTCATAATGAGGCTACAACCTATGTTTTGCAACCTGCTTCTTGCTGAGAGCACCAACTCTCTGTTTTCTCTAGCACCCACTAGAAGGAAGCACCAACTCCCTGGTTTCTCTAGCACCAACTAGAAGGAAGCACCAACTAGAAGGAAGCACCAACTCCCTGGTTTCTCTAGCACCAACTAGAAGGAAGCACCAACTCCCTGAGTGTTTCCAGCACCAACTGGATGGAAGAACCAACTTCCAATCATACAAGCACCAACTTGTATAACAGAGAACAAGAGTTCTCCCTTGCACCACCCTGCCACCCTGGTTTCTCTGGCTGCAACCAGATGGAAGCTACAACTCCCTGTGTTCAAGAACCCACTTGAACCTCTGAGGACAACAATCCTCCCTAGAACCTCCCA
>WSFP011513066.1:0-12968 GCA_009831015.1 Picea engelmannii | reverse complement strand
ATGGATATCTTGGGATTGCTTATGAAATTGGATCTATTCTTCATATAAAAACCCTATGAAGGATAAAAAAAAGGCTATAAAAGCATCCTTCACATTGGGTTCATATCTATTGGTCATGTATGCATTGAAATTATGATAGCAACCTTTGAAACTTTCAGCTTTGTCTTGGATAGTGGCTAATGTTATTTTCTCTTTGAAATTAAGAAGGTTTACCCAATTTTCATCCTTCCTTCTATTGACCCAATTTTCTTATGGAGGTTCAGAGTGAAGAGGGTTGGTGAAGGTATTGAATACCATTAGACATAAGAGAGCCTTGAATAAGAATGAACCAAAAGGAGAAGGGCTTGGAGCCATCACATCACTTCATAGGTATGGATCTTTTTTATGTATTTATTTCTTCTTTATTAGTAAAATATCCTCTCTGCCCCCCCTTCCACCCCAACAATTTACTTGTGTTGTTTGATGTTATACTTTGAATGCACAAACTTCAATTCCATTGATTTGTGCAAGTCAATAGGAGGGTTTTTATTTTTTCTTATGAGTTAGGTCTAGGATTTTGAAACTTGTAGAGTAGGATAGATGTTTTTATTTTCTTGTGTGCAATAATCATGGAGCTAGGACCCTCTTTTCTTTCTCATCCATTCAACCTTAGAAGAACAAAATAGGAGTGCAAGTTCCTCTCTTTCCTTCTCTCTCACAACCCTAGTTAGATTCTTTATTTGTTTTATATATAGAGTAAAACATATTGTTCATCCCTATCCCTTCGTACAAAAAATCTCATCAATATATATGTTGAGTAGATCAATACTTCCCTAGGGGGTAGCTATACATTATATGAAACCAACCTCCCCCCTACATTAATATTGTGCCCATAACATACCCACTAGAATTTGTTCTACTTAAAATGGATTCTACAAGTTAAGCAATGCTAGGATTGGGGCTTGAATAATATTATCCTTCAATTCTTATTTTGCATTACATGGACTCTTACTCCACTAGAAACTCTTACAACTAGTTGTTACAATATAAAGTGGTGTTTCCACAAAAAAAATGAATCTATCAACCTTATTGTATATTGGGAATCTCCCACAAAACTCCCAACTTTAGTGACATTGGTAGGAGTGAGTTTCCTAAATATTATCTCTATCTTTGTAGGATCATATTTCAAGTTGCCTCCAATAATCACATGCCTTAGGTACACTTGTGCTACTTGACAAACTCGTGTTTCTTTAGGTTTTCTATTAGTTGGTGTGTTCCTAGTGTCTTGAACACCTACTTATAATCTATAATGTGGTCCTCCCAAGTAGAGATGAATATCAAAATGCTATCCAAATATATTATGAAAAATGAATCTATGAATAGACACAACACATCATTTAGTAACCAGAAAAAAGTAATTGGTGCATTACTCAAACCAAAGGGAATTACTAACCCTTCACACAAGCCTTGTTGTGTCTTGAAGGCATCATTCCAATTGTCTTCTTCCTTGATCTGAGCTTGAATATATCTATATTTTGGATCCATCTTGGTGAAGTACCATGCATGTTGCAACTAATCCAACAATTCATCAATATTGGGAAAGGTGTACCAAGAATTGACAATGATCTTGTTGAGATATTTGTAGTTAATGTACATACTCCAAATCTTGTCCTTATATGTTACTAAGATAACAAGGGAACCACATGGTGAGGTACTTGGCCTTATGACTGCTTACTCCAACAACTCTTGGAACTACTTCTTCACCACATCTAACTCTAATAGTGGTTGTTATTGCAAATATTGTAGGTTGGGAAAATACCTACCCAATCCACAAATGTGAGACAATTGTGGGAGTAACTACCCACTGTCACCTTAGATAGATACTCTCCTCACTTTAGTGATGATAAATCACCACAAGGGGGGAATTTCGGTGACCCTAGGGGGATTGAGATGGAAAGTGAAGTAGTGTAAAGTGAAACCCCTATAGGTTGAGTTTAGAAGTGGGAAAAAGGATTGAGAAAGGGTTTTGTCGATGAGGTTAGGTTGAAAAGTGTAGTGTACCTACAAGAGAGTGTTGTACCTACCTGAAACAAGACAATTTATCGAAATACAAGCCAGATAGTCAAAGGGACAAGCAAGTGAAGCTTGTTGTCCTAAATTATAACAATAAAAATATGTATATATCAGCAATGAAAGGATCAATTTACTACAGAATTAACCATCAAAAGCATCAAATATTTATTGTGCAATGAAGCACTAAACAAGTAAATAATACATCAATACTTAAGCATAAACTTTGATGGTTAGATAGGGTTGCTAAATGAAGTTATCAGAAAAGTATAAAGGAATTCCTATAAATATTGCAAGAAAAGTATAAAGGCAGTCCTATTGGGTTATGGAGTCTTGGTTGTAAGATTTGGATCCACTATTTCTCTAGGGGTGTGAGCCCTTTTACTCCCTAGAGAAAGCAAATTCAATAAGGTAAATATAGGAGGGTGTAAGCCCTTTTACTCCTCCTAGAAACATTGAAAAAATTACTTATCCAATAAAAATTAAGGTGAACATGGTGGAGGGTGTATGCCCTTATACTCCTCCAAGGTTTTTAAACAAGAATAACATAAAACAAGAAGAAGTTACCAACAAATGCAGAAAATTCCTTACCAATTCCACAAGATAGCAAGACAAAACCCTCATCTACCAAGAAAATATCATCAATATGTAAGATACAAACCTCCAAGAGAGTAGTGCACCACTTAGCTCCAAAATCGACAAGACAGGCATCCACAATGTTGCACAAGAGAGAGAGATAGACCAAATTCCCAAAGAGGGCGAAAATTTCAGCCAAGAATGTCTTATTCTCAAGTGAGAATGTTATGAAAATGAAATGAACTAGGTCATTTATTTATACAAAAACTCAAAATAAATTTTGTCCACATAAATTTAGGGTAAAACACAAAATAAGGAGGCTGACCTCCTTAATTTTTCCCCTTTACAATAATAATTTGATTTTTACACAAAAGAAACCCTGAAAACATGACATCATGTCCCTAAAGGGTGACGTTTTGACCTTTTGAGTAAGTCATTGGGTTTTTGAAGGAGATGTTGGGCCTCTAAAGGCCATGTGTCACCATTCCAATTGTCCTCCTCTTCATCAACCATGCCAAGTCATAATCAAACCTCACCACCATCATCAAAACCCTAGCCCCAAGGGTGATGTCGAGCCCAAAATTGTAGCGCATGGCCTCCAAAGGCAAAACATTGGGAAAGGTGAGGGATAGGTATCATCCTTCAAGGTGTATTATCTTACCTCCAAAGGCAACACCCATCATCTTTTAGCTCCCAAGGTGTGGGTCATGGCATCCACTATGTGGACTTCAAACCCCAATGAAGTCTCAAGCTAGGCTTGTTCCTCCAAAAATGTCCACCAAACAAGGTCATGCAAAGACAAATGAATGTGCCCTCCAAGGGTCTCAATTCAAATGTATCATGCCAAGTAAAATCACATTTAATACAAGAGTCACCTAAACATGTGCATCAAAACTGCCTTTTCAAATTAAACAAGTGCTCAAAGACCCTATGCAACTTGCCAAGTTTAGGTATGGGAGGAGTGTCATGGTGACCTATTGGGTGAATCATTCCTCAAGTTAAGGAACGTTTCCTAGGTGGACCCTCTCTAAGCCATGTAAAGAGTGTGAAGTGGATGGGGGTAAAACGTTTGGGCATGGGGTTCGTGACAAACAAGGTTTCATAGTGTCTCATTTATGTGTTCCTTTGTAGAGGGTGTGTTGAACCTTTGTTTTCAATGCAACCTTTTTCCAAGCCCATTTATTGTCATTAATAAATTAAAGTGTTCCAAGGTTGAATCCAAAGTGGGACTTCTACCTAAGCATGAAAAACATTGCCCACCTTAACTCTACCATGGTCACATTGTGCTTCCCCAAGTTGAAGACAATGTGTGGGATTTCTACCTAATCATGAAAAACATTGCCCACACATGTTATACCTTGGTTGGCATGATTAATTAGTTATTTATCTTACGAGTCCCATTAGTTTTCCGTGAGAGACATTTCATTGTCCTCGAGATCCCTGGGCGAGCATCTAGAAGGTTTATGATTGGATTTTATCTTTTTCCATCTACAAACATTTTGGCCTTCAGCCCCTTCTTCACATGAAATGAGGTACAATCCCTTCTTGGGTCAGTACACCAAAAAATCCCAAAAGATTAGGAGATGAAAAGGATGAAGTGTGGAAAACGATAACTATGATTGAGAATGGTACGATGATTCATTAAGGGGACCTCCCAGTGGAAAACATTTCCCCAAGGATGACCACTTACTATGGCACAATGTCAACCACCAAGGTGAAACAAGGAAAAGAGAATAATTTCGAAGCAAACATACTATAATGAAGAGCATCTTTAATGCAACATATCCAAATGCCTCAAGTATTAAAGTGACACTTGTTGGAATACTGAGAGGGGGGGTGAATTAGTATTACCCTTTTTAACAATTAGCAGTTACTTTTTATATTTTATTGATTACCACAATGAATCAACAATGAATTGTATGCAAAATCAATTATATAAATATATTTAACATAAATTACAAGGTTTATAAAGAATTGTGAAGGACACCAATCCTCTTCAGAGCACCAACTCTAGGAGACACTAATCCCCTTCTTCAGGGCACCAACCCTAGGAATAACTAACTCCCTCACCTTTAGGGAACCAACCCTAGGAAGGTCCAACTCCCTTATCTTTTACAATTTGCTTAGTAAGGATATGAATCCTTCCACCCTCACTTCATAAGAATCAGTAGTTCTTCTTCTTGGACTCTACTTCTATTTTGATATTCTTATCTAGACTGCAGAGACACCTTCACCTCATCACTCCTTCTCGTTTATATACTCTTCCAACTGGTGCGAGCTATAAAACATTGTGTCCCTTTGTTTGGACCATCACACCTCTTCATTTTAACATTAACAATAATCACTTTTATTATTCAAACATTTATTGTTAATTATTTTAAATTTAGTGAGAGTGTTTTTCATAAATCGATCATAGGTATGGATCGATTTCCCCTTTTTTTAACTTGAATCCATATTTCTGCAAATATTTGTAGAAACCGAGTTCTGCAAAGGTGTTTCCTTCAACCCATTTATATGTGACCACAGGCGCAAAACCACGGGCTTATTAATTTAAGCATTGCCTTCTTCTTTCACCCTTTTCCTTTTAGCCTCCATATGTCCAGTGTTGGGACCGTGTTCTTCGGTACTTCTTCCTTTGGGAATTCATGCCTTTGCAAACTTTCAAATCTCCCGAAACAGATCGAACAGTCAATATTCAATCATTTGCTTAGATGTACGATCCAGGATTATCAGAGGCCTTTTATGTAAATTGTCGATCAAGACTTGATAAACAATTAAATGGAAGGTTCTCGTTCATTTCGGAACTTTGGGCATTTGCTGGTGGTGAAACTCCCGAAGTGAAATCTCACGAAGTGACGTAACCTCCTAATGTCACTTGTTGAGGTGGAACTGACTGAGTGGTTGCCACATGTCACTTAGATTCATGGCTTACATATGCCTAAAGTACCTATGAGACCTTTACTCTTGTCATCATCTGATTACGCCATGTGTCCTTGTTGATGTAGATCTCTTCATGTGGCACATGTTCTTCTCCTTGATCTAACGATCATGATACTTCCTGAAGTGTTCCTATGATCAGATGAATCATGTCCACTTTGGGACTTCGGCCTTCAGGACTTTGGGTAATTCGATTTCTCCACTTTCCCAATTCTCCCGAAGTGATATTCCCCGAAGTGTAAACCTCGAGTAACTTGACTTCATCCAATGGTCATTCTTTAACCTGAAAAGGCTTAACATGATCCAACAGTTATTGGGAATTTGGCTATTCTGGATCTCGAGCCTTTGTCCTTTCTTATCCTATCCTTATACTTTCCTCGATCCAATGGTCAGGATATCTCCCAAAGTGTTTCCTCAGATCAGATGACTTGCATCTATTTTAATACATTTGTGGCTTACTCTATCCTTCCACTAAACATGATCTGATGGTCCTGATATCTCCCAAAGTGTTCTTCAGATCAGACAGTCCTCATTTACTTCGGGACTTCGGCCTTCAGGTGATATTACTTGTTCTCAACCTTTTTCTCCCGAAGTGGTCAGCGCTGAATTTTACCACTACTACCTTGGTGCACTCTGAATAGATCAACGGTCGAGGGGTTTTCCATATCCGATGGTTGAAGGGAGTTTGTGACTCCGGGGCTTTGGCCTTGGTAGTGAAATTGATGCTAACCGTAGATCTATTGGCAGGTGACCATCGACAGTCAAGGTGGATTGTGGAACCATAACTTGCACATGGTTTATTCCGTCGCCCAAACTTCGCAATTTGAATTTGTGCAATTGTTGGTGGATCAACCACAGTCGTTTATCTTTGAGTTGATGAGATCTGACGATCTAGACTAATTGTGGGATTGGAAATAGTATGTAGTTTAATTCTCCCTTCGCGCTCTGTAATCAATACTTGCCCTTGATCTGGCGCTTGCATATCCAACGGTCCTGATTTGTCCTGTGGGGATTTCGATCCCTATCACATTTCTGCATTGTGCTTACCCTTCTGAGCTTCATGTGCGCCATCGGTTGTTGACATCAATGAAAATAAATCAATGATAGTATGTTCAACAATATCCCCCTTTGTCATGGAGGGAAATACTCTAACTTCATATGCACTCCCCCCGTGATTATGTTTTTCTCTATGAAGTTACTCTCCCCCTTTGACATCAATGGTAAAGGGTTGATCCCCCTAGGGTAATGCTCCCCTGGCCATTCGATTTTTAATGAGGTTTTTGAATTACTCCTAATTTTTGTCGGATATTTTCAAAAGTACTCCCGGGAAGAGGTTTTGTGAAAATGTTTGCAATCTGTTCTTTGGTGTCTATATATATTATTTTAACTATTTTTGGGTGACCTGATCTCTTAGGAAATGGTATTTAATTGGGATATGTTTGGTTTTCAAATACATGACTGGATTTGTAGAGATACTTATCACACTAATGTTGTCATAGTTAGTAGTAATAGGATCATTATATTTTATTTATAGGTCTTCTAGAGTTTGCTTCATCCAAAGAACTTGTGTGCAGCTAGATGCAGCAACAATGTATTCTACCTCTATTGTAGAGAATGATGTGGATGTTTGTTTCTTGCTTGACCATGCTACCATTTTTTCCTAAGAAAAATTCTCCTCCACTGGTGTTTTTCCTATCATCTATGCTACTTGCCCAATTTGCATCAGTATATGTGGTTAGATTGAAGTCTTTATCTTTTGGATACCACAATCCTAGTTCTAGGGTGCCTTGAAGGTATCTAAATATTATTTTTACTTATTTTAAGTGGGTTTCTTTAGGTGCATATTGAAATCTCCCCACGAGTCCTACAGTCTACATAATGTCAGGTCTTGTTGTTGTTGAATAGAGAAAACTTCCAGTCATAGATCTATACATTGTTTGGTCTACTTTTGGTGAGTCATCTTCAAGACTTAGTTTACTGTCTTCCATTTGGAATTTCTTCATCATTTCCTTGATGTATTTGGTTTAGGAAACAAATATTCCATTTTCTGTTTGATTTACCTGTAAACCTAGAAAAAATGATATTTCTCCCAGCATAGACATTTCAAACTCTTCTTGTATTTTAGTTGCAAAAATTTTGCTTAGTGTAGTGAGATTACTCCCAAATATGATGTCATCTACATATACTACCACAACAATCATGTTTTGATCCTCAATTTTTATATATAAGTTGTTGTCAGTAGTCCCTCTCTTGTATCCATGTTTTTGTAGATATTGATCAAGCCTAGAGAACCATGTTCTGGGTGCTTGTTTAATACCATATAGAGCCTTTTTCATCTTGCACACATAGTCCTGATTTTTCGATAACATGAAACCTTTTAGCTGCTCAACGTAGACTTCTTCTTCTAATGTTCCATTAAGGAATGTTGATTTGACATCCATCTGATAGATTTTGAAATTTCTGAAGCATGCAAATGCTAGGAACATTCTTGTTTTCTCAAGTCTTGTTGCTGGAGTGAAAGTTTCTTCAAAATCAGTAAATTCTACTTGGGAATATCCTTTGCAGACTAATATGTCTTTTTTATTCATAATTTCCCCGTTTTCATTCAATTTTTTCTTGAAGATCCACTTAGTTCCTATCACATTCTTGTTCTTAGGTCTTGGAACTAGTTCCAAAGTCTGATTCTTCTCTATTTGATCTAGTTCTTCATTCATTGATTTTATCCAATCTTTACTTTTGACAGCTTCTTTAACTGATTTTGGTTCAATTAGGGATAGCATTGCTTGTTCTGAGTCAAAAGATAGTTTCCTTCTTATTTCCGCTCTTTCACTTTTATCTCCAATGATTTGGTTTTCAGGACGATTCTTCTGAACTCTTTTTTATGGAGCTATTGGAAAGGGTGTTTCTTCATTATCTTCTTCATCAGTGTGAGGTTCATTTTCATGTGTTTCACCATCATCTTCTTGTTGAGATTCTACATCATCATCCTCTTGTTGATATTTTTTATCAAAGCCTTGGGATGTGCCCTTTATTAGATCATTTATTTTTACATTTTCACTTTCCACTATTTTTAGTAGTCTGAGATTATAACATCTGTATGCCTTTTTATTTGATGAGTATCCTAAGAATATTCCTTCATCAGATCTTGGATCAAACTTTCCTAGGTTATCTTCATCATTCTTTATGTAACATTTACTTCCAAAAATTCTAAAGTATTTTACAGAGGATGGACTCCCAAACCATAGTTCATAAGGGGTTTTGTCATGATTGGGTCTCAACTAAGCTCTATTAAGTATGTGAACTGTTGTGTGGATTGCATCTCTCCAAAATTTGTCTAGAAGTTTGGCTTCATTTAGCACAGTTCTTGCAACTTCTTGAACTGTTTTGTTTTTCCTCTCTACTACTCCATTCTGTTGAGTCCTAGGAGATGAAAGTTGTCTTTTGATACCATGGTTTTCATAGAATTGAGTTAACTCTTTAGAGGTGAACTTTCCACCATTTTCTGATCTTAGACACTTAATTTTTAGATATGTTTCATTTTCTACAACATCTTTATATATTTTAAATTTCTCAAAGGCTTTTGATTTTTCTTTTAAAAATAAAACCCAGGTCAGTCTTGTGTAATCATCAACAATCAACATAAAATAATGTTCACTATAAGTGATTTTGGTTCTGGTAGGTCCACATAGATCTGTGTGAACAATCTCTAATGGTTTAGTTGTGGAATGTTCTTTTGTTTTGAACCTAACTCTTGTTTGCTTTCCTATTTGACAATGTTTACAAATAGGATCTGAAGGTTTAATCACTTTTGGCAAGTCCCTAACTGCTTATTTTTTGTTGGCTTTAATCAATTTGTCAAAGATTAAATGTCCCAACCTTCTATGCCATAGACAACTTTCATCTACTTGGATTAAGAAACAGTTTTCTTCTTCTTCTATATCGAGGATGTAGACATTACTAGATGTTCTTGGTGCAATTGCTACTAGCTTTCCAGTGTCGTTTTTTCTGATTTCAAATTTCTGAGAATCAAAAGTAAGTATGTGACCCTGATCACAAGTCTGAAATACACTTAGAATATTTGGTTTGAGATTTTCTACCAAAAGTACATCGTTTGCTTTGGTTTTATTATTTCCTAAACTAACAGTGCCTTTTCCTAGTATCTTGGCTGACATATTATCTCCAAAAGTTACTTTTCCTTTTCTTTTCTTGTTTAACTTGATAAATTTACTTTGATCTCTAATCATGTGTTTGGAACATCCACTATCTATATACCACTGACACTCTTGATTTCTCGCATATCATCCTATAATTCACTCTGCTTGCTTTTTCCTCCATTCTTTTTTATTATGGGAATATTTGTCTTTTTATCATATTTTGGCAATCTACAATCACTTGCTTTATGACCATAATTGTTGCATTTTTGGCATTCACTATTGAAATCTTGCAAAGGAGAAAAAGAGTTATAGTTTCTCTTTTATTTATTGTACTTGTTGTTCTTATCTTTTTGGACATTTATATTATTGTATTGTCCATAAGATTTGCAGTGTATTGCCTTATGTCCAAAATTATTGCAAGAGTAGCAATATCCAATAAATAAATATTTAGGGGTATTTTTTCTGATGAATTTCTTTTGGTCATCTTTTACTCCAGTGGAGAGTGTTCACTTTTTTTTATGTGTAACAGTTTTCAATGGTTTCATATTTGCCTCATTATCTTCTTTTCTAAATGAGTTTTTCAGAGCATCTGTGTAGATGATTGTTTTCTTGACAGATCCTTGTGGTGCATAAGTTGAGTCTTGAGTGTATCCCAAACCAGTCTTGTTGTTTGGTGAATTTTGACTACTGAGAATTTAATTCAAGTTCCTTGAAATATTTTCAAATTGTGATCCCTTCTTTACTTTCTCAATTTCACTTTTTAGTAGCTTAATCTCACCTTCTAGTTTCCCACATACTTGTTTTTAGCATTAAGTTGTTGTAAAATGATTTCTTCAATTTTATTACCTTCCAGGAGTTGAGACTTCAAGTCACCGATGGTATGTTGTGACTCCTTGATGGTTTTAGAAACTTCCATCTCTCTTGATTTAGTAGCTTCTTTAATCTCTAGAAGCTCTCTTCTTGGTACACTGTTTGTTTTTATGTTTTTCCTAGTTCTTCAATTACACTAAGGATTTCTTCTTCGAAGTTCCCTTCTTCTTCATATTCTAAATGTTGAACATCTTGAGTTTTCATTCCCATAAACAAAAGATCTGAATTTTCATCTTCGCTCATGTCTGAAGAACTATTGTCTTCTTTGGAGTAGAAGTTTTTCTTTTTCTTATAAAATTTCTTCTTGTATTGGTTTTTCTGGTTGTGAACTTATTCATCATTTTCCTCCTACTTGGGATAGGGACATTTGTTAGCAAAGTGTCCAATATTTCCACAGTTGAAACATTTGAAAGTTGATTTTCCTTTATATTTTCCAAATCCTTTATGGAGTTTCTTTATAAAGTCTGCCTCTTCTACATCTGATATATCTGATAACTTATCATTGGTCTCTTTCTCATGCCTCATTTTTGTCTTAGATGATTTAAAATTTGTTTCATTTTTTGTTTCTTTATCATTCTTTGTTCTCATTTCATATGTTGTCAAAATTCCATGAAGTTGATCAACTGTAAGTGTGCTTAGATCATATCTATCTTCAATTGTAGAAATCTTTGCATCATATCTCATAGGTAATGACCTTAGTATTTTTTGCACAATAGATTTATCTGTAATTTCTTCTCTTGCCACTCTAATTGAGTTAACCACTTCATCTACCCTATGAAAGTACTCAACAATATTTTCTTCTTCTTTCATTTTCAGATTTTCAAACTAAGTTCTATAGGTCTGTAGTTTGGCTTCCTTGAACTTGTCATCTCCTTCATATACAACCTCCAACTTGTCCCAAATTTATTTGGCTAATTTACAATGCATAACCTTCACACATATAGAATTAGTCAACCCTCCTAGAATTCCATCAATTGCTCTTGAGTTGTCATTACAGATTTTATTTTCTGCAGCATCTTGGGTGGAGTATTTGGTGCAGTGTAACCATCTACAATAGATTTCCATATATCAAAACCAAGGGCCAATAGGAAGTTTTTCATTCTTATTTTCCATAGAGCATAACCTCCTCCATTGAATAATGGTGCTTTGTTGTTAGACATTCCCTCTTGTTGATCCATCTTCACTATCTACCTTCTAGTTGTTAGACTGTGCTGAAGGCACTTTCTCTGATACCAATTGTTGGAATACTGAGAAGGGGGGGTGAATCATTATTACCCTTTTTTAACTTGATTCCATATTTCTACAAATATTTGCAGAAACTGAGTTTTGCAGATGCGCTTCCTTCAACCTATTTATATGTGACCACAGGTGCAGAACCACAGGCTTATTAATTTAATCATTGCCTTCTTATTTCACCCTTTTCCTTTTAGCCTCCATATGTCCAGTGTTGGGATCATGTTCTTCAGTACTTCATCCTTAAGGACTTCAATCCTTTGCAACCTTTCAAATATCCTGAATCAGATTTCATTGAAATAGATCGGATGGTCAATATTCAATCCTTCGTTTAGATGTACAATCCAGGCTTATCAGATGCCTTTCAAGTAAATTGTCGGTCAAGACTTTATCAACAATTGAACGGGCGGTTCTCGTTCATTTCGAGACTTCAGGCATTTTATGGTGGTGAAACTCCCAAAGTGAAATCTCCTAGAGTGACGTAACTTGATGACATCACTTGTTGACATGGCACTGACTAAGTGTAATGCAGGCACCACCTGCTACGTCGAAGCAGATCTTCGATTCCGCCATTTACTGTACTGGAATCTTTCTTGCATACGGTCTTCATCATTCTTTGACAGGGCTATTTTTAACTGTCACTAATATTTGCAATTTCGTTCTTTCATTTTACTTGGCAGGGCTATTGCTGAATTTGTCAAATTGCCGAATTTGTCAAATTGCCGAATTTGTCAAATTGCCGAAATTGTCAAATTGTCGAATTCGTTAAATTAAGCACTTTTGGTTTTTGCACACCCCCCGAGTCTACTTAAGCCCCAACGGAAAGAACTTTCATTCACATTTTTAACACCACATGAATTTAAAATATGACCAAAGGCCCCAACGGAAATTGACTTACCGTACGGATTCCACCTTTCATGCAAACTCTGTTTCCATATATTTAGCACCACGTAGCACCCAGCGGAAATCACCAAGGTGCCTCGAACTCTGTATCCTCCCTTCTCCGCTCCCATACAATGATAGACACGTGGCCTCAACAGAAGTCACCAAATGCTTTGGAGTTTGAACCCTCCATTCTCCGTTTTTGATCCAGACCGTTTATCTTTTGCTTGCCGACTCCGTTTTGATATCAATCGTCCATCTCTTGGA
>WSFP011513063.1:0-12968 GCA_009831015.1 Picea engelmannii | reverse complement strand
TTTATAATAAGGTCATATGTGTACAAATGTTTTCTTTATATAATAACGACATATACACCTAACATAAGTTTAGGGTTAGTGTTTATTTATCTTATTAGTCCATGCTAAAGCAGGGAATATAGCAATCAATTACTATCATTTCATCTATTAGGGTTGAGTTTCAAGAGCAATTCCATATCTTTATCAATGAAAAGAGAGAGAGATTATAGCTACAATTGAAGGGAAAAAGATATGTGGATTCTATAAACCTAGAATATTATGGAATCCACATACCCTTTTCCATACAATATACCAACTAGATCCAAAAATCAAAGACATGAAATATGGTACACACATATTATATTATCAAGGAAAAAACAATCTAAATGCAATTTGGACATTTGAAAAAAAAATTACAAGTTAAATGAGTACATCAATAAAAAATAACATACTAACCTTGCAAGTTCAGAATCCAATCTATGTAGATCGAGAATTGGATTTGTTCAACCGGTGGGTGATGGAAAAAATAAAAAGCTCAAACAAAAGCCAAGAATAGTGTCCCAACTATAGCAATTGTGTCGCAAAGTCTCTTAAAGTCACGTATATATAGATAAAATAGTCAACTAGCCTTTATCACCGACCAATGAGATAGGTAAAATTTTCATCGCTATTGCCACGGAAGATCGTCGCTATAGCGACGAACATCCCAACTTGGTTAAATTAATATTTTCGTCGATATTGTGACGAACATGCATGGAAATATCCACGAAAATCCCACCCTCTTTAAAAAAATGATGAAACTAGTGGAAGTGTGTAAAAGTTTTGTGGAATAATCCGCCCATATGTAGTAGTGACCCAAATGGGGTTGTTGCGAGTTAGTAGGAAATTTCTGAGTTTTTAGTTGTAGTTTTAATAGATGTATCCATTTTAATCTTGAATGAATATAACAAAGGAAAATTGATCCAATGCATGGTGTTGTGATTGTTTTGCATTACCCTATTATTATTGTTTTCATGAATGAATGAATTTTGTTTCGAGCATATGAAATTGTGAGATGTTTGCATAAGTTCAAATTGTTTCTCTTGGTTGATTCTATGAAAGGTGTGAAGACAGTCCACAAGGAGTGCATGGACAGAGTCTGTTTCGACTCAGAAACTCAGAAGAGATAGCGTGAGATTTCCCTTTGCAAGGAGTGCAGACTGACTACTGCAAGACATGCACAGTCATCTGTAAGAACCCAAACTTGCGTAGGAATCTGTTGCAAGGAGTGCACAGATTTGAATTCTGACTAAGTGTCAAGGTGACATTTTAAGAAGTTAAGAGAGCAGAAGACGAGAATGCTCAGAAGGGATAGCGCTTTCCAGAAGTGCAGACGAGGTCCAAGAGACAGATTCATAGGAGGAACAAAGGTTGAGGCCTTTGGATACTTAGAAAATATTATAAGTCAGATGGAGTCAGAAGCTCAGGAGGGAGAGAGACAGTGATCATTGGATCATTGATTTAGAGGACCAACAGTCATCTGATAAAATTAAGGTGTGAAAGCCTTAGTGTTTTTCACACACAAGAGAGGGAACTTGCCAAAGTTCCGAAGTCCCAAAGTAGTTTGGGACCATCCAATCGTACGAAGTAAATATGAAATGTCGGATCATCGGAAGTAGATCTGAACCATCAAATCAGAGGAACAAGTGGCACGAATATGTGGACTCTGGGTAAGGAATCGAAGTGAATATCAACCGTATGATTCAGGAGAATTAGATCTGAGTCATTGGTTTGGAAGAGACAGATCTCAACTGTCAGTCAAGAAGCACCATCAAGATCACAAGATCGATGGTCACACTCGATTGCGGGGCCAGAAAGTGCCCAGACATTAAATTTTTTAGGGCGGCCCGCAATCGAAACTACGATATCAATGAAGAGGTACGTGGAAACTAGAGGTAAATTGCAGGGAGAAAAGAGGTTGATCCCAAACCACACTTGTGCGCACTCGCAATCAGGCGTTGACATAAAGGACCTAGCTTGAGGTCACATGCGACAAGGGGCTAACGAGAAAAGAGCTAGTACCTGAAACCTGAGAGTTCAGCAGTTGCAGAAAGAGGTTGCGGGTGCCATAAAACCTACACCAGAGGATGGAGAATACCTGTGTTAATTCCCAAGTGAGACCATTAAAGTCTCAAAGATACAATACGGCTCGGAGTTGAATATCCTTGATAGGGAGGTCGCGTAGCCCTTAGGAGAGAAGGGAAGGGTTGAATCAAGAGGTATCAGAGATGAAGTTTTTCTTGTAGACAACAGGAAAAGGAGAGGAGGAAAAAGAACTCGAAGTTTTACTTTGTGTGTGAGAGAGACAGTCATCACAATTCCACTGAGGAGACGAGTGGAACAACATTTAGCCAATCAAGCTGTAGAAAGAGAAATGTGAGAGCTTCATGCAAGATTAGAGGTGATGGAGGTGGTGCAGAGGAGAGCACCTGATGCTGGAGACATTGGTGATGTCGAGAGTGAAGAAGTAGAAGTCAAAGAAGTTGCAAGGAAAAATGTTTCCAAAGAATGCTTGCTGAGAGCAGTTGTTAGATTGGAAGATAGAACCAAGATAGAGGTCCCAATGTATGAAGGCAATTTATATGCTGAAGAGTTGCTGGATTGGGTAATATCCATGGAAAAATATTTCGAATATGAAGATGTCGATGAGGAGAAGAGGGTGAGACATGTTGTCACCAGACTAAAAGGGCATGTAGCAATGTGGTGGGATGAAATGAAGGCTGAGAGGAGAAGCAACAACAAACAAAAGATAAAGATTTGGGACAGAATCTTAGCCAAGCTAAAGGCTAAATTCACGCCCAAATATTATTAGATCAATCTATTCAGGAGTTTGCAGAACCCGAGGCATAAGGTTATGACAGTTAAGGAGTACACAGAGGAGTTCTACAAGATGAAAATCAGAACTGGACAAAGAGAGAAAGATGAAGAAAAAGTTGTTAGGTATATAAATGACCTGAGGTATGAAATCCAGGATGAGATCAGCATTATGTCAGTAAGGACAGTGGAGGATGCTTATTAGTTTTCACTGAAAGCAGAGAAGAAGTTGACCAGAAAACAAAGCCAGCGAGGTAGAGGCAAAAGCCCAGTCCTGAAAAAAGGTAAGGGATTTTCCCATGACAAGGCACATAAATCCAAAGTCGAGACTGAGGAACCACATAGTCACTCAGAAAGAGAAGGAAGTTCCCGATGAAGACAAGATGGTGGAAGAAGTTCTTCTAGAGGAAGAGGAAGAAGTAGAGGATAAGTAAGGTGTTATGCCTATGGAAAGACATGACACATGTCTTGGGAATGTATTGAGAAAAAGAAATAAGGATGAGGTGAAGCTCACACTTCAGAAGCATAGAGAATGAATGTTGAAGTAGAAGGAGAAGAGGATGGAACATCCCTAATGTTGGAAAAGGTTCTCTTAAAACCAGGGGGAAAAGTTGAAAAACCAGTGTAGAGGAAAAGTCTATTCAGGATAGCTTGCAAGACTAAAGACATTGTATGCAAGGTGATAATCGACAGTGGAAGCACTGATAACCTAGTATCCACAAATATGGTGGAGAAATTGGAGTTGGAGATAGATTCACACCCGAAACCGTACAAAGTCTCATGGTTGCAGAAAGGACACCAGGTAATGGTTACTAAACAATGCTTGGCTAAGTTTAAGATAGGAGGATACAGAGATGAAATTCTATGTGATGTAATTCCCATGGATGTATGCCATATTTTGTTGGGAAGACCATGGAAGTTTGACAGGAATGTCATTCATGACAGGAGGAAGAATACATACAGCTTGGAGAAGAATGGTAGGATGCACATGTTGCTACTAATAGAGGAGAAGAAAGTGAAAGAGGAAGCCATCACAAGCATATGTCTCATGAGTGGGAAGGAACTCCTCAAAGAAGTTAAGAAAGAAAATGAGATGTAGTTTGTTGTGGTGAGGAAACCCATAGTTATCCTTACAAGTACTTCAATGGATGATTTTCCTGAAGAAGTTCAGGAATTGTTCAATAATTTTGCTAACATAGTGGTGGATGAGTTGCCTAACTCATTTCCACCCATCAGAAGTATCAACCATCATATTGATTTGATACCAAGAACAAGTATGCCAAACAAAGCAACATATAGACTGACACCTCAAGAGAATGAGGAGGTAAAGAACCAAGTCCAGTAATTGTTAGATGAGGGGTTGGTCAGAAAGAGCTTGAGTCCATGTGTAGTACCAACTTTGTTGAGTCCAAAGAAGGATGGAGGATGGAGAATGTGTATAGACTCAAGATCCATTAAGAAGATCACCATAAAGTATATATTTCCTTTGCCAAGAATGGATGACTTAATGGATTGTTTAAACGAAACAAATTTATTTTCTAAGATAGATTTGAAAAGTGGATATCACCAGAAAAGGATCAGATAAGGTGATGAATGGAAAACAACCTTTAAGACAAATGAAGGTTTGTATGAGTTACTTGTTATGCCATTTGTCTTAACAAATTCTCTTAGTACTTTTATGAGGTTAATGAATGAAATACTGAAAGATTTCATTGGCAATTTTGTGGTTGTGTATCTGGACGATATACTGATGTTTAGTAGGACTAAAGAGGAGCATTTGAGACACCTGACACTAGTCATGAGGAGACTACAACAAGAGAAGTTTTTGATAAATCTAAACAAGTACGCTTTTATGAAGACATAAATAATTTACTTGGGTTTTGTGATATCTTCAAATGAACCGAAGATGGATCCAGAGAAGGTGAAAACAATCAAATAATGGCCATCACCAAGGAGTATGTTTGAGGTAAGAATCTTCCATGGATTAAAAATTTTCTATAGGAAATTCATCAGAAATTTCAGTGGAATTTGTACACCAATGATGGACATAGTAAAGAAGGACATGTCTTTTAAATGGACAGAGGAGGACGAGAGGAGATTCAATATATTGAAGGTGAAAATAACAGAATGGCCAATTGTGAACTTACTAAATTTTGGAAAGACATTTCAAGTGAGATGTGATGCAAGTGGGGTTGCAATTAGAGCAGTTTTGAGCTAGGATAATAGATCGGTTGCCTATTTCAATGAGAAGATGAATGAGACCAAGAGAAAATACTGCACATATGATAAGGAGTTTTATGCCATAATTCAAGCCTTGAAGAAATGGAGACATTACTTTGTTCCACAAGAATTTTTCTTGTATAGAGACAACCAAGTCTTACAATTCATAACCAGACAGGAAAAATTGAATCTGAGGCATGCAAAGTCGATTGAATTTATGCAGAATTTCACTTTTGTCATAAAACATATTGTTGGGAATGCTAACAAAGTTTTTGATGCATTGAGCAGGAGATGTTTGATTCTACAAGAGTTTTATGTGAATACCTTAGGTATAATGTCCCCGACCACCAATGCACTTGCCAAGCAATGCTACCACGCGAAAACATTCTCATACTTATATATATCACATGCATATTAAATCTAATTAATAGATTTAATCAAACAATACAGAGTAAGCACATGATTACTGCTAATATACATCATCAAGGACATTAACAATAACTCATATGCGCAAAAAAATACATGATAACATATAAGCATCATAGGAATGAAAAAGATAATATGAAGCACAAACTGATACTTATTTTTGAAACTGTGGTAATTCCACCAACCACGTGTAGACCTTCCATGAACCTCCTAGCCTTATACCTCACTGCTCATCACGCTCAACAATGGGTCACCCCCGAGCTGGGACTAAGCTCCACCCAAGGTAAGGGAATGCTGGACTAGGTTGAGGTTATAGGAAAAACTGCATAGAGCAACCAGAAGGATTCTCCCTAGGAGCCTTCTTACGCCCACTACTAACAGACTCTCATTCCCCACATGCATGTTCCACCCGAGAGTATACACCTTCACAAGAACAGTCCATCAGTGCTTCACCTCCCTCTCTGGGCCTCAGCAACTGGCCGGATCAGGAATTATCAGAGCTCTGTAGCTGGTGTTGGACTCACTCTAGGATAAAACCACTTCTCTGCAAGCTATATCACCTGGAGGGATATCCTCGCAGGCCTGGAAACCTTCCTTTTCTACCACGTGCTTGATAACCCGCTTCTTCAACCAGTCTTCAACTCATTTCCCGCAAGGGTGACAGTCACAATAGTAGATGGGCATAGGTTTGAAAAATGGCAACGACTTGACGCTAGACACAACATGCTCAGGCGATTTCCCTGGCATCGGTTTCCACAGAAGACACAAACAGTTCACCCATTTTGGTTCGCAGAATTGCGTGAGGGAAAAAAAAATAGAGTTCCAAAGCAGGGGAAAATGGTTTTCAGACAAAGGATCTGGAAATTGGCAGCATGGATGCAACCACAGAGGACCTCCCAGACTCTCACAGTTCAGACAACTCACAACCGAATGGAGGACGAACCCCCTCCACGGCTCAATCTTTGGTCTAAATTTCATGTGTCAGGGCCGACAAATGTCTGCCATGAGGATGCATGCGCTCCATCATCCTGTGTTCCCTTTTTCACACGTTTCCCCTTCTAGGAACTTAGGATAAAAAAATGTTTTGTCACATAGCTTTTGGAATAATAAAAAAAAATTATTCCCAAGGACTTAAGCCCCCAATATTATCCCCTAGGCTCAACACTTAGCTTCTCTTTCCAACATTTTAGCCCCTTTTTCCTTACCCACTCTGTGGAAGCTTAGTCCCCCATCACTCTTTCTTCGTGGTCGGTCTGCACGCAATGATTTTTAGATTTTTATTAATTTTTTGCATAATACATATAAAAAAACAAGCATCCTAGCCTTAACACTTAGACTCTCTAGACTAATAAACACATAAGCCTACCAACTTATCAATACTCGACTCACCAGCCTACAAAACATGATTTACAATTCATAAACATGATTACAACAGGGTTCGTCCTTGGGGATATTAAATTAGGGTTTGAACACCTTAAGGAAATGTACAATGATGATCCATATTTCAAGGAAGCATACAAAGAATGTGTGAATCCTGTGCTGAGAGACAGGAGCCAGTGGAGAGAGTATATGATTAAAGAGGGATTGTTGTTCAATGGAAATTAGTTGTGCATACAAAAATTATCAATGAGGAATAACCTTTTGAAGGAAAAGCATAGTGGGGGATTGGTTGGACATTTTGGCCATGATAAGACATTTGCACAGTTGAACAGTTCATACTATTACCCAAGTATGAGAAAAGAAGCGATAAAGTTTGTGAACAGATGCACAATTTGCAACATGCAAAAGGAAAACGACAGAACACTAGATTGTATCAACTATTGCCAATAGTAGAGAGGCCTTGGGATGTAATAAGCATGGCTTTTGTCTTGGGACTGCCAAGAATGAAAAGAGGATGTGATTCCATATTTATGGTGGTGGATAGGTTTTCAAAGATGGCACACTTTATCCCATGCCAGAAGACTAGTGACACAACACATGTTGCAAATATGTTTTTCAAGGAAGTTGTGAGACTTCACAGACTACTGAGGAGCATTGTCTCAGACATAGACACAAAATTTGTTGGTCATTTTTGGAGAACATTGTGGAAGAAGTTGGGGACAAATTTGTCCTTCAGCTCAGCTTATCACCATCAGACAGATGGGCATACTGAGGTGGTAAACAAAAGTTTGGGAAACTTATTGAGGAGCCTGGTCACTGAGCATCATAATCAGTGGGATCAGATCCTACCACAAGTAGAATTTGCATACAATGACTCACCCAATAGGAGCACTGGAAAGATCCCATTCCAAATACTGTATGGAATGCAACCCAGGGGAGTATTTGAGTTGAGAGACATGGAAAATAGTGAGATCATAAGCACTGGAGCAAAAGATTTTGCTACAGAAATGCAGAAGTTCCATAACCAGATCAGAGGATAGTTGTGGAGCTCTAACCAAGAGTACAAGCACAAAGTTGATAAACATCGTAAAGAAATTAAATTTGAAGTAGGAGATCAGGTTCTGGCACATATCAGGAAAGAAAGGTTCCCTAGCGGAACATATAACAAGTTGAAGATGAAGAAGATAGGGCCATGTAAGATATTAAGGAAGTTTGGTGCAAATGCCTATGAGATTGAGCTTCCATATGATGTGGGCATATCACCCATATTCAATGTTTCATACATGTACCCTTATAGGGAATATGACTCAGAGGGATAAGAAGTTCAAGAGAAGATTCAATGGGAGAAACAAATGCCTATAGCAAAAAAACCGCAGATGAAGAAGATCATTGATCAAAGGATTGGAAAGAAGACCATGAGGAAGACCCATTTTGAATATCTGGTCAAGTGGAAGGGACACCCAATAGAAGATGCAAGTTGGGAAAATGTAGTTGATATCCGGCAGCATGGAAAGTTGGTGCATGATCTCATGGACAAGAGTCCATAATGTTTTTTCTAGGGGAGTATGATGCAGGAGAATCTTCAACGAGCACGTGTGGAAGGAAAACTCAACACCTTGGAATCATTTCGGAATCTTAATGTTGGCTTTTGCTGCAAATATTTTGGAGCTGATTGAAAAACAGAAGAAGATCAAACGCTTGGATGCTGAATGATCACAAACGATCTGGGAGTTTCACTCCTAGTCTTGAATGTAACCGAACTTATATAGTTGTAAGGTTTTATTTTTCAAATAGACGATTAGTCCCGGGGAACCATAAGAGCCCTCTGAGATAAATAGAGGTTTTGTACGCCCAAATGGGGCTGTTGCGAGTTAGTAGGAAATTTTTGAGTTTTTAGTTGTAGTTTTCATAGCTGTGGCCATATTAATCTTGAATGAATATAACAGAGAAAAATTGATCCAATGCATGGTGTTGTGATTGTTTTGAAATTCCTTGTTATTATTGTTTTCATGAATGAATGAATTTTTTTTCGAGCATATGAAATTATGAGATGTTTTCATAAGTTCAAATTGTTTCTCTTCGTTGAGTCTGTGAAAGTTGTGCACACAGTCCACAAGGATTTCATGGACGGAGTCTGTTTCGACTCAGAAGCTCATAAGAGATAGCATAAACTTTCCCTTTTCAAGGACTACAGAGTGATTGTTCCAAGGCATGCACAGTCATCCACAAGAACCCAAACTTGTGTAGGAATCTATTGCAAGGAGTGCACAAATCCGAATTTCGACTAGGTATCGAAGTGAATTTTTAAGAAGTCAAGAGAGTAGAAGATGAGAAATCTCAGAAGGGACAGCGCTTTCTAGGAGGAACAAAGGTCGAAGCCTTTGGATACTTAGAAAATATTCTAAGTCAGAGGGAATCAGAAGCTCTAGAGGGAGAGAAACAATGATCATTGGATCACTGATTCAGAGGACCAACAATCCTCCGATCAAATTAAGGTGCATGAGCCTTAGCATTTTGCACACGCAAGAGAGGGAACTTGCCAAAGTTTCGAAGTCCTGAAGTAGTTTGGGACCGTCCGATCGTCCGAAGTAAATCTCAAGCGTCGGATCATCCGAAGTATATCTAAACCGTAAGATCTGAAGAATAGGTGGCACAAATCTGTGGACTCCGGGTAAAGACCCGAAGTGAATGTAAATCGTCTGATTCAGGAGAATTAGATCTAAATCATTTGTTTGGAAGAGACAGATCTCAGGCATCAGTCCAAAATCACCGTCAAGATCGCAATATCAATGGTCATTCTCAATTACAGGGCCAGAAAGTGCCTGGACGTTAAAATTTTGAGGGCGGGCCACAATCGAAACCACGGTATCGATGAGGAGGTATGTGGGGACTAGAGGTAAATTGCGGGGAGAAAAGCAGTTGATCCCAATCCAGTCTTGGGTGTGGTTGCAATTGTGCATTTACGCGAAGGACCTAGTCCAAGGTCACATGCGACAAGGGGCTAACGAGAGAAGAGATAGTGCCTGAAACCTGAGATTTTAGCAGTTGCGGAAAGAGGTCATGGGTGCCATAGAACCTACACCAGAGGATGAAGAGGACTTTTGTTAATTCCCAAGTGAGACCATTAAGGTCTCAGAGAGGAAATCCGGCTCGGAGTTGAAGATCCTTGACCGAGAGGTCATGTAGCCCTTTGGAGAGAAGGGGGGGGTTGCATCAATATAGAAAGGAGATACTAAGTAGAAAACAATCCATCCTAGCAGCTATATGCCCACGACCAACTCATTTGTTGTTCCACGTAAAATTCCCTTTTAGCGGGGGAATATCCATTAGAACCATAATAGAGATTAAATCATCCATATTTTCTCAAACTTAATCACGAACAATGGATCCACCTGTTTTGTCTTTCAAAATCATTGTTATATTAAAATCCCCAGCTATTATGCAATTTTGAGGGAGATCTTCATTTTCAAGGTCCATAAGAGATTGCCAACATTCTACTTTTCCCCAATAGTTACCAGGAAGAAATAGGACATGCATGAAGATAAAAGAGTTAGCTTAAACATTAACCAATGTGTTGCTTGATAACTATATTCCAACTGAGACACTTATGAAATCCAAAGAGTACAAAGGCCTCATGAGGCCCCTCTTGCACCGATTGTCATACCCTTACATTTTTTCCAAATTCTTTGCATATTTTGGAGAGCTTCTTGCTCCCTCATTTTAGTCTCCTGGATCAAACGTATTTAAGGCTTTTCTGTGAAAACTAATCTCCCTGTACCTTCGTTTTTGTCTCTACTACCTAATCCTCTGCAGTTCTAGGAGACAATTTTCATCATTTACTTGAAGATTTTGTTGCCCCCTTTTAGAGAGATGAGAAGAAACTCCCTTTGTTGGGGGGGCTTGGGACTTCACTGACTTCCCATGTTTTTTAAGAATCCCCTCCAAAGTGGTTTGGATGCCCAACTCCTTTTCTTTGTCTGCTTCTTTTCTAACTGATCTAATTTATTTTGCGGACATTTTTTGCAAAATGTTTGTATTCATGACATGATTTACATTTGAATGGAAGTTGTTCATAATCTACTTGTTGAATATATGACCAGTTATCCAAGGTAAGTTGAATGGATTCAGGAAGTCCTTTTTCTAGATCTACTTCAACACATAATCTTGCACACGCTTGAAGGCCATCTCGTGGTTCGACACGATCTATATACTTGGCTAGAGTCTTTCCAATATTTGTAAGGGTTTCATCATTCCAACAGTTTAATGGGAGGAATGGAAGACACACCCAAACATGCATCGCGGAGGGAATGTCATTCTCAAGGATAAAATTAGGAGTCCACTTATTCAGGTACATTCCCCTTGATCCCATGAAATAAGGGTCGCTTCTAAATGTGAGATCTCGATCTGCTTGGAATCATTTCGGAATCTTAACACTGGCTTTTGCTGCAAATATTTTGGAGTTGATTGAAAAACAGAAGAAGATCAAACGCTTGGAAGCTGAATGATCACAAATAATCTGGGAGTTTCACTCCTAGTCTTGAATGTAACCGAACTTATATAGTTGTAAGGTTTTATTTTTCAAATAGACGATTAGTCCGGGGGAACCATAAGAGCCCTCTGAGATAAATAAGGGTTTTGTACACCCAAATGGGGTTGTTGCGAGTTAGTAGGAAAATTTTGAGTTTTTAGTTGTAGTTTTCATAGCTGTGTCCATTTTAATCTTGAATGAATATAACAGAGAAAAATTGATCCAATGCATGGTGTTGTGATTTTTTTTCAATTCCTTGTTATTGTTGTTTTCATGAATGAATGAATTTTGTTTCGAGCATATGAAATTATGAGATGTTTTCATAAGTTCAAATTGTTTCTCTTCGTTGAGTCTGTGAAAGTTGTGCGCATAGTCCACAAGGAGTTCGTGGATGGAGTTTGTTTCGACTCGGAAGCTCATAAGAGATAGCATAAACTTTCCCTTTGCAAGGACTATAGAGTGACTGTTGCAAGGCGTGCACAGTCATCCGCAAGAACCCAAACTTGTGTAGGAATCTATTGCAAGGAGTGCACAGATCCGAATTTCGACTAGGTGTCGAAGTGAATTTTTAAGAAGTCAAGAGAGCAAAATATGAGAAAGCTCAGAAGGGACAACGCTTTCCAGAAGTGCAGACGAGTTCCAAGAGACAGACTCGTAGGAGGAACAAAGGTTGAAGCCTTTGGATACTTAGAAAATATTCTAAGTCAGAGGGAGTCAGAAGCTCTAGAGGGAGAGCAACAATGATCATTGGATCACCGATTCAGAGGACCACCAATCCTCCGATCAAATTAAGGTCGCGAGCCTTAGCATTTTTCACATGCAAGAGAGGGAACTTGCCAAAGTTCCGAAGTCCTGAAGTAGTTTGGGACCATCCGATCGTCCAAAGTAAATCTCAAGCGTCGGATCATCCGAAGTAGATCTAAACCATAAGATCTGAAGAATAGGTGGCGCAAATCTGTGGACTCCGGGTAAATACCCAAAGTGAATATAAATTGTCTGATTCAGGAGAATTAGATCTGAATCGTTGGTTTGGAAGAGACAGATCTCAGGCGTCAGTCCAAAAGCACCGTCAAGATCGCAAGATCAATGTTCATGCTCAATTACGGGGCCAGAAAGTGCCTGGACGTTAAAATTTTGAGGGCGGGCTGCAATCAAAACCACGGTATCGATGAGGAGGTACGTGGGGACTGGAGGTAAATTGCGGGGAGAAAAGTAGTTGATCCCAATCCACTCTTGGGTGTGGCTGCAATCGTGCGTTTACGCGAAGGACCTAGTCCGAGGTCATATGCAACAAGGGGATAACGAGAGAAGAGCTAGTGCCTAAAACCTGAGAGTTTAGTAGTTGCGGAAAGAGGTTGCGGGTGCCATAGAACTTGCACCAGAGGGCGAAGAGGACTTTTGTTAATTCCCAAGTGAGACCATTAAGGTCTCAGAGAGGAAATTCGGCTCGGAGTTGAAGATCCTTGACCGAGAGGTCGTGTAGCCCTTTGGAGAGAAGGGGGGGGGTTGCATCAATATAGAAAGGAGCTACTAAGTAGAAAACAATCCATCCTAGCAGCTATATGCCCAGGACCAACTCACT
>WSFP011513060.1:0-12968 GCA_009831015.1 Picea engelmannii | reverse complement strand
TCCTATCAAGGCATCAACAAATTGAATATGTCTAGAGTCTGTGAGACATGCTAGAACTGAAGCATTTAATCCACGATGGGAGAGAGGAGTGATTCCTACTTGCACACATCCAGGGTGTAGGAATTTGTAACCAGAGAGGACATGTTTGTTCTGTCACCGACCACCAACCTGCAAGCCTTGGCAATTGTTTGTTCTGTCACCAGCATCAACATCTTCCCAATCTCCACCTCGTGACCATCAAAGTTCAGTGCAAACTCCATGGAGACCTGCTCATCGTAACCTTGAAAAGTGGTAAGGAATTCAAACCACCCGACATCTTTGAACCTTTGATCCATTTGAGGATAAGCTTCGAGGAGTTCAACACCCTCGGGTTCTAATTTGACTACCTGTCTGCTCCTCTTTGGCGCCATCAAAACGCAATTCGGTAACTAGCACCCTCGGGTTCCAAATTTGTCACCTGCAATCTGTTAGTGTATTTTGTTCCTTTGAGCGAATATCCGTGCCTAAATTCAGCAAAATCAAACAGGTATAATATAACGATCATTGAAAATCGGGTGAATTAAAGTGAGTCATGCGCGGGTACACAACAATCGAGTTATGAAATAGTTTGAATCGGTAAATGATTCCAGGATTTTGTGGACGCATGTGAACTCTCAATCTACGATTCATGTCATCATAACGAAATCTGGATGGTAGGCGCATATCAAGGCATGATTATTTTGGCGCTACGTGAATAGACTTATTCTTGTAGCGCTATTTATGACTTAGCAAAATTTGAAAGTTTGAAATTCAAACAGGCATATAAGGTGACACCTTGTTTTAAAACCATGTCTTTCAAAATCAAACTTAAATAAACTATCCAAAAACTGTAATGCAAACCATAAAACACTAAAAACAAAAATCGAAATCAACCGGAAACAGAAAATGAAGTGTGGGCAAGAAGGGTTTAGGATAAGGATTTCTCACTAAACCAAGACAAAATTAGAGACTAACACCATCTATAGTCAATATAGTGGTGAAGAGCTCCCCAACCCTTCTCCAAAATCTACAACGAATCTGCTTTGATACCATTTGTCACGTCCACACAACATGCCTTATGATCGTCCACCTTTTGAGGGCGTGCAACACCACAATGTTTCACGCTTTGCTACTTGGAAACGCCAAGGTTACTTCGTCCAGACTACACCTCTAACCTAAAGCATACCCATACTCCATTCTAGGCTACCAACGAGTCACACTCCTACTCTAGTGCAACTCTTGTATACTTGGACATTCGTTAACTGCTTTAACACTTAGTCATATTTAAGCATACATCTATGAGAAGCCAAGAGAACTGTGGAACAAATGAAATACAAACATAGAAACAGTACGAGTGACACAACGATGCCTAACATCAAGCTAACTCTTTGTAATTGTGAATGATCTGAATTATTTTCAGCACCAAATGAGAGCAGAGATATAATAAAGAAATGTACATAGATATCTCAGATATCCAATAATATAACATAAATTTATCAGAGATGCAACCATAAACACAGAGATACAATAATACACAATTTTCTATTAATGAGCGAAAAATGTACAAAGACTGTAAAATACAGAGTGAAAGACTCGCTAGAATGGTGGCAGCTTATCTCTGAGAAGAGATGTGACGGCTACTCGCATCCATGAGAAGATAATTTTACAACGAGGCTCCAAAGACATTTTTATCATAAATAAAATCCAAAGCCCTAACCCCGGAAGATGAAAAGCCATCAGTTTTGTGGACCTCGTTTTGGGTAGTTTGGTGTATCAACTTCCCCGGGGCGTAACTTTGGCATACAATCTTTGTTTGGGGGACATGATATCACGTTGGAAAGGTATCACCGAGGAGATTCATTTTGGGGGCTCAATCAAAGCCATTGGGTATCATTGAGAAGCTTGATCCCGAAAAACCTTCATTTAGGCCTTCAAAATGGCCGCGAAAGTTAAAAACTGCTAAAAATAGTAAATTGCCAAAATTGTCAGAAAAATGTTTTGAGCCAGTTGGAAAAGGTGGGTGACCACCGATATCCATATGGATCAATTCTCCCTCCTTAGGAAACAATGGTCTCCATTGCATTGAGTTCCTGGGGGAGAGGGAAAAGAGTTTGTTGAATCTGCATCTTGATGAGTTGCTTGCCTTGTTGGAGAAGTTGTGTTGCTTAGCTTTTTTAAGGTTTTCACGAACCTGTGGCTGGAATGGTTGGACCTTTTTAACTAGTCTGGATACATGAGATGTCTGTGTGAAGAAGGAATCTTTGTGCTTTGTTGCAGTTTTTTCGACCTACTTATGTTGGATAAAAGGTGCTCGGACAAAGGTTGTAGAGGTTGCAACACCCTTCTGTTCACCTTTTGAACAGATTGTGAAGAAGCTAAATGTTGTAGTATGAGATACTACCTTGCGGCATTGTTTAGGTGGGACATTAGTCGGAACCACCTCTGGTATCCTGTAGAGATGACCCCCTAGAGTAACAATGACACTACAGGGTCAAGACTCATAGATAGCATGGCACTTCCACATATATGGTTGGCCCAAGAGAACATCACATACATCCAGTGGGGCAACATCACATAATACCTCATCCTTGAAGGGTTGGATGCCATATGAAAATCGACACTATTGACTGACACATCGACTCGTCCCTGGCGAAGCCACCCAATTTTGTATGGTTGTGGATGTGACGTCCCCAGCCACCAACAGGTCGGGCAACGCCACTTCTTGGATGTTTCACTTAGCTTTGATACCATTTTGTGAATTTATATGCATGCACATCTAACACAATTAACAGTTACAACATTATGTTCATGCCACTTATTCATGCGTAAATAATCATTAAAACATACCGACAATATATGCATACACACGACATATTCTAACCATACACAGATTAATGCGAAAATAACAATAAGCCTACACACACAACATAGTTGATATATCGAGGCCTTACTCATCAAGTTATAACACACGTACAATTACACAACATACAATTAACATAGATTTGGTACTTATCTTTCAATAAATTACCACCAAAATGAGTGCATACCTTCCATGAACCTCCCAGCCTTAGACCACGCTACTCATCACGCTCAGTAGTGGGTCACCCCTGAGACGGGACTAAACTCCACCGAGCAAGGGATTCCTAGGCTAGGCAAGGACAACAGGAAGGTCGCATAGATCAACAGGAAGGATTTTCTCCCAGGGCCAGCTCACACTAACAGCCTACAGCCTCTCATTCCCCACATGCTTGTCCCATCCTAGGAAGTGTGCTCCTTCTCTGCTCAACAGTCCTTCGACTGCTCCACTTCCCTTCCAGGGCTTCAACAACATGTTGGACAAGAATTCTCCTAGAACTATAGCTGCAGTTGGGCTCCCTCTGGGAAAACACTTCTCTAGCAACCTCTCTCACCTGGAGAGAGTTGCTTGCAGGCTTGACAACCTGCTTCTTTAGGCCACGGGCCTAATAAACCGCTTCTTCAAACCACATGCCTGACAACCTGCTTCTTCAGCCCAGCTTCTAAGTCAACTCCAGTAAGGGTGATGGCAACAAAAAGGCTCAGGTGATGGCAACAATAACAATCATTAAGGCACAACACGACTCAGGCAAGGTATAGGTGCGAGCATGAATCCCTGGATGAATCGAGAAGGGTGACAGACTTCCAGAAAATCATAAGGGTCGTGAGGAAACTCGAAATTGGTCCCGACACAAGGATGGGGAGAAACGATAGAATGGGAGGCAAATCCCCAACGAGCTGGCTTTCCCAGCTAAAAACTGCATGCACCCGGGTTGACACATGTCTTCCTGAAGCCGCATGAGTTCCACTTAGCACTCGTTCCCCTTTTTCCTGGGAACTTAGGACAACACGGCTTGTGTCAACCATAACCTTTGGGAATAATAATAAAATATTATTCCTTTAGAGGTAAGCCCTCTAGCTTAGCCCCTAGGCCTAGACACTTATCCCCCTCCCTTACCCTACCTAGTGGAGCTTAGTCCCCCATAACTCTTTCTTCGTGGTCATTTTAGACGCAGTAGTGTAATTTTATTAATGATATGTGCATTTACATATATAAAAATCAGGCTCATGGTCTTAAGCATCTAGGCTCTCCGGCCTAACAAACATATAAGTCTTCAACTTATAAACACTTGGCTCACCAACCTATAAACATAATTACAATTCAACAGGGGTTCGGCCTTAGGGTGTTACAATCCCCTCCCCTTATTTTTGCACTATCCTCAGTGCAACTTACTTACACAACAACAACAAGATTTCCAAAATCTTCAAAAAGATGTGGGTACTCTGCCCGCATAGCATCTGCATGCTCCCATGTTGCGTCCTCGGGACCGTACTAGGTCCACTGAACTTTTACAAGCCCTATGGCTCGATTCCGTAGTTTCTTTCTTTTTTGATCCAATATATGCATCTGATGCACCTGAAAAGCGCTTCTTTCTCCACCCGAATCACATTCCAATCGATAACATGATTAGCATCAGGTACATATTTCTTAAGCAATGACACATGAAATACATTATGTATAGACATGCAGGCAGACAATGCAAGACTATATGCTACTGGACCAATCCTCTCTAGTATTTCAAATGGCCCACAATACCGAGCTGCCATCTTTGAACAATTTACCAACTTCAGGGAGCTTATGTTTGCCTTCACTCTCAGGAATACATGATCCCCTACTTTAAATTCCATGTGAGTTATGTTCTTATCAGCATAAATTTTCTTTGTGTCTTGGGAAGCCTTCAAATTCTACTTAATCTTCAACATTTGTTCTTCCATTTCCTTGAGAAACTCTGCCCCAACCACTACCCTATCAATTGGGTTTTCCCAGCTTACTGAGGTTTTACACTTTCTGCCATAAAGTGCTTCAAATAGGCTCATCCTCAGTGATGCTTGATACCCATTGTTGTAGGCAAATTCTACCAAGTGTAGATAATCTTCCCATTTAGATGGTTTGTCCATCACATACATCCTTAGCATGTCCTCTATCACTTGGTTCACCCATTCTGTTTGCCCATTCGACTTAGGATGATATGCTATGTTGAAGTTCATATTTGTTTCGAACCCTTTGAATAACCCCTTCTAGAACTTTGATGTAAACTTCGGGTCTCTGTCAGACACAACTGTCTTGGTTGATACAACATGCAAGCGTGCTACTTCCTTCATATAAATATCAACAACATTAGTTGCTTTATGAGTAGTCTTCATAGGAATGAAATGGGCAGCTTTAGTAAGCTTGTCCACCACTACCATGATTGCATCATGCTGCTTTCTTGTTTTGGGCAATCCCATGATGAAATCCATTGTTACCACTTCCCATTTCCACTCAGGAATGGGTAAGGTTTGTAGTAAACTAGCTAGGTGTCTATGCTCAACCTTTGCCTTTCGACATTCCAAGCATTTGGCTATAAAATAAACAATCTCCCTCTTCATGTCTGGACAATAATATTGGATTTTGACTGTCGAGATTTTTTTCTGATATCCTAGGTGTCCTTCATAAGGCACATTATGCATTTATTTTAAAATCACACTCCTCAATTCAGAAGAGTTGGGTACATAGACTCTGTTTCTGTACAGAAGGATTCCATCAATTCCCAATTCATAATCTTCAGTTTTCTATTGCATTTTACCTTCTTGCAATTTTGTTACCAATTCCATGTACTGCAAATCTACTTTTGCAGCTTCATAAATTCTGCCTTTAAGATCCGTCTGATACATGCTAATGGTTGTAGCATGCAGTTCATGCACTCTCCTACTAAGTGCGTCAACCACTTTGTTCTCCTTTCCTTTGATATGCTTGATATCAAAGTCATACTCACAAAGGAATTCCAACCATCTACTCTGCCTAGCATTCAAAGTAGGCTGATCAAACAAATATTTCAGACCGTTATGGTCTGTCCTTAGCTCAAACTTCTTACCCATGAGGTAGTGCCTCCACTTCTTCAAAGCGTGCACTATGGCTTCCAATTCCAAATCATGAGTGGCATAGAGCCTTTCATTCTCTTTCAACTTCCTTGATTCATAACATACAACAAACCCATTTTGACTAAGGACTCCACCCAATCCTTCTTTACATGCATTTGTGCATACAATGAATTCTTCATTTGGAACTACGATCCTCAAAATTGGAGCACTGGTTAACAACTACTTCAATTACTGGAAACTCTTTTCACATTCTTTTGTTCATTGAAACTTCTTCCCCTTCCTTTGCAAGGAAGTGATGGGGTGAGATATTCTTGACAACCCTGCGATGAACCTTCTGTAATAGCCAGCTAGACCCATGAAGGATCTGACTTATTTCACATTCTTTGGCGTTGACCATTCTCTAATGGCTTCTATCTTTTCAGGGTCCACTGCTATCCCATCCTTTGAAATGATATGCCCCAGGTAGTGAATTTTGTTTTGATAAAACGATCACTTGCTCAATTTGACATACAACTGATGCTCTCTTAGCACTTTCAACACCATCCTCAAATGATGTTCATGCTCTTCTTCCGACTTGTAATATACAAGGATGTCATCTAAAAAGACAATGACAAACTTGTCCAAATATTCTCGGAAAACACCATTCATTAGGCACATGAAAACAGCTGGTGCATTTGATAAGCCAAATGGCACCACTGTGAACTCATAATGACCATACCTTGTCTTGAAGATGGTCTTGCTGATATCTTCCTCTTTAATCCTTACCTGATGGTATCCTGACCTGAGATCTATCTTTGAAAATATCTTTGCATCCTTTAATTGATCAAAGAGATCATCAATCCTTGGCATAGGATACTTGTTCTTTACAGTCACTTTATTCAACTATCTGAAATCAATGCACAATCTTAATGTCCCATCTTTCTTCTTCACAAACAAGACTGGGGCACCCCAAGGTGACACACTTGGGCATATATACCCCTTCTTTAGAAGTTCTTCAAGATTCATTTGCAACTCCTTCACCTCTGGTGTACTCATCCTGTAAGGATTCTTTGATACTTGAGCTACTCCAGGCATCAAATTAATAGAGAAATCAATATCTCTCTTTGGAGGTAGTCCTAGTACATCCTTGAACACATCATCAAAATCTTCCAGGACTGCATGATCCTCCAAATTTGGCACCTTATCCTTAGATGCTTCCTCCATATGGGCTGCAAATATTTGACAACCTTTCCTGTAACACTTCTTCAATTGCATTGCTAAGATTTCTCGAACAATAATTGCCCTGGGAATTCCTTGGACTGTCCTTTGATTCCCTTCCTCATCCAAGCAAGTGAATGCCTTTCTACGACAGTCTAAGATGGCATGGTGTTGGTCTAACCAATCCATACCAATTAGGCAGTCATAAGATCCTAAAGGAAAGATGTTCAACTATGCCCTTATGCTCAGTCCATTCATGTCCATAAGACATGACTTAACCATATCATTGACTTTTCTTTTGGCTCCAGTAGCCAGCTGCACCAACCAATATTTTCCATGCTTGTTTCTTAGCAATTGCAAAATTTCCACCATCCTAGGATCTATATAACTATGACTAGCTCCTGAATCAATTAAAATAGTAATGGTTTGGTTGTTGATCATACATTCCACTTCAATCATATGTGATTGATACTCTACTTGCTTATTGTCCAAGGCTGCATAGATCCTTGGTACCTTTCTTCCCATGTCCCTCATTGTTTCAACTCGCTGAACATTGTGAACATCTCTCTCTTTGTCACTTTTGTGAGGACAATCTCTAAACATATGATCACCTTTACAACCCCAACATTGAATAGGTGGTTTCCTTGGCCTTTGACCACCTATCTCAATCATTATGGGTTCTTTAGAAGTTGGTTGTCCCTGAGGATTTTTTATGAAGAATGGTGGCTTAATTCCCTTCTTCCTTTGATCCATCTTGAATTTCTTCTTGTCTGTCCAAGCTTTTTGGAAAGTTAGCCTTGGTTTTTTCTGATCATATAGGCACTTAGCTCGCCTTATGGTCTCCTCCAATGTTTTGGGATCATCATATTGTATTTTGTCACTGATGGATGGTGACAAACCACTCAAGTACCTCTGAATCTTGACTGTCTCATCTCTGATGAAAGATACATAGTTCGACAATTCTAAAAACCTTCTTTCATACTCATCAATGGACATACTTCCCATCTTGAGTTCAAAGAACTCTTTCATTTTCTTATCATAATATCTCTTAGTCAATTATTTATTTTCAAAATACTTCTTGAATTCCCTCCAAGTAACATCTTTCTCTTTAATGTGTTGCACTTGCACAAGCTGATCCCACGACATGGATGCCTTACCTTTGAGTTGATAGATGAAAATTATTCCTTCTGCCTGTGAAGAGTAATTATGCAATTGAAAATACTTTATGATGCCCAACAACCATGTCTCTGCATCTTCATCCTTCTTGTGCTCCCCATCAAACGTAGGAGGTTTGATTTTGTTCATTTCTCCTCGTAGCTCATCCTCCCCAGACCTCTTATGCTTCCTAACAGGGGATAGACTTGAGCTGCTGTATACTCTCTTATTGGAATTCCTCGGGGAGTGTTGGTGATGTATGCTATCACTTTTTGTTCTTCTATGACTTCCTGATTTGCTTGAGCCACTCTCTCGATCCAATTTCTTTTCTATGCTTTCCAGGCTTTGTATCAACTTTATGTTGGTCCCTGGATTTCATGAGCTTTTTGTTATCTGCTCGGGGAGTCTTGACATCTCTCTGCAACTTTTCAATGATTTTCATCATGTTTTCTTCTTTATCTATCTCTTCTCCATGCCCATTGGAGTTCAATCCTTCAACTCTTGAATGGACATCCATTCCTCTAACTTCATTTTCTGAACTGTAAGCACCATGTGCCTTTCCCATTTCTTTGCACTGTGCGACAATTCGGTTCGGTTTTGACAATTGTTAATTCTGCAAAATGTGCAGTCAACCAAAATTTTGTCAGGCTAATAGACGTTAATAATTTTCCAGAATAAATGAATCTGATTCAATAAAAGCAATATCAGATTCCATTTTCAGCAGGTCTTGGTCGGTCAAGAACCCCTTCAACTTTTATCTCTAAGCCCTGCTCTATTCTGCAACAAATTTCGGGCGCTAGCCCCTTTTCTTAAGCCCTTGGTTCACATGGGAGCATGGTTCTGACCCAACGCTTATTATTTGGGCGCTTATTCGAAGCCTTGAAAATTCGGGCTTCAGGCTTCAGAGGTTTCCCTCTTTCCGCACATCCCAACATCACAGAACAATGAACTGTAGAATGCGTGAAGAACGATAGATCTATGGTCCACATTCCTTCATGCACCATTTTTATTCCAGAGTGTCAAGTCTCCAGACTTCACGATCTGGCGCCATGCGTCCAGTTGGGCCCACGGTTTCCGTGCTTGAACTAATAAATGTTGAAAAAGTCACATTAACTTTAGTACTTTTCAAATTGTGGGGACATGGGTTGGCGGTTTTGGAGTAACTTGCCGATCGTTTTTCAATTGTCCCCACGCTGACACATACCCCACTCGGGAAACAGTGTTTTGGATTGCGGCACCGCCTTGCAAAATTATCTGTCGCACAACTTCAATCTCTGCAATGCCTCCTGACCCTCGATCTTGATAGATCGTGACCAAAGTTAATGTGGACCCGATCCAGCTAACTTATTCATCACACTTAACTACCTTGTGTCACCACCAGGAGTGCCACTCGACAGGACACACGAAGTTGACACGTGGTCCAATCAGGTGGGTGACATATGTCACGTTCTAACTGCATTTCCATCTTACCAAGGTTCTTAACTCACTTACACATGGCACAGATCCCATGTGTCCACATCATCCCTAGTGACGTCAGTAGGCCATGCCACTCTGGGACTTCGGGCTTCAGGAGATTTCACCTTAGCATACCTCATTTCTCCCGAACGTTGAATTCCCAAACAAGCCAATCTTCTGACACATGTGTCCTTCGACGAACGGTCCGAATTAACTTCAAACTTCGGGACTTCAGAAGTTTCCACTCTATTCACACCTTGTTTCTCTCGAATGTTGTATTCTCGAACAAGCTAATTTGTTGACACGTGTTCCTTGCTTGGATTGATGGACAAGAAATACACAAAGTTCATTGTGTCTTCTCTACACGTGACAGAGAGCTGTGACTTTGGCTTAACATTTGGTCGCTTATCTCACTTTGCAATATCGTCATTCGTGCCTTAAGAAACCATGAAGATCAGCGGCTAGGAGTGATTGCGGAAACTCAACTTGCTCACGCTTTAATCCTTCCCGATCTTTGCAATGCGAAGATGCTCGCCCGTAGTGGGATCAATATTCATCGTTGATCTGTTGATCTAGAAAGATCAACGATCCTGAGGGATTGCAGAGTCTCATCTTACTCTCGCTTTAATTTCCTTCCCGATCTCTGCAATGGCTCCCCACCATCGATCTCCCTTCAATGAGATCTGATAGTCATGACTTACTTTTCGCTTGATCTAACGGCTTATCTTGCTCTCGCCTAGATCTAACGTCCCAATGCCACAAATGTTTTAATTTCTTTCTCCATGGCCATTCCTTAAACGTGTTACACCTCCTGTGTTTTCGAACATAGTCTAAGTGTTCTTTCAACGCCCTTCTGGCACTCTATACCTCAAAATTCTCTGGACTTTCTACACTGAATTTCTCATTCGTGGCCCATCCAGGTTCCAGGTAGAAACCATGGGCTCCAAACTTGAATTTTGTCCATTTCGACAACAATTCTTTTCTGAAACTTTTTCTTCAACTTCCACTAGCATGGCCCATCCAGGCTCAGTGTTGAAACCATGGCTCTGATACCATTTTGTGACGTCCCCGACCACCAACAGGTCAGGCAACGCCACTTCTCGGATGTTTCTCTTAGCTCTGATACCATTTTGTGAATTTATATGCATGCATATCTAACACAATTAACAGTTACAATGTTATGTTCATGCCACTTATTCATGCAGAAATAATCATTAAAACATACTCACAATATATGAATACACATGACATATTCTAACCATACACAAATTAATGCGGAAATAGCAATAAGCCTACACACACAACATAGCTGATATATCCAAGCCTTACTCATCAAGTTATAACACACATACAGTTACACAACATACAATTAACAAAGATTTGGTACTTATCTTTCAATAAATGACCACCAAACTGCGTGCAGACCTTCCACGAACCTCCCAGCCTTAGACCACACTGCTCATCATGCTCAGCAGTGGGTCACCCCTAAGCTGGGACTAAACTCCACTGGGCAAGGGATTCCTAGGCTAGGCAAGGACAACAAGAAGGTCACACAAATCAACAGGAAGGATTTTGTCCTAGGGCCAACTCACATTAACAACCTACAACCTCTCATTCCCCACATGCATGTCCCACCCTAGGAAGTGCGCCCCTTCTCTGCTCAACAGTCCTTCGGCTGCCCCACTTCCCTTCCAAGGCTTCAACAACAGGCCGAACAATAAATATCCGAGCACTATAACTGCAGTTGGGCTCCCTCTAGGAAAACACTTCTCTAGCAACCTCTCTCACCTGGAGAGAGTTGCTTGCAGGCCTGACAACCTGCTTCTTCAGTCCACGGGCCAGAAACCCACATCTTTAAACCATAGGCCTAACAACCTACTTTTTCAGCCCATCTTTTAAGTCAACTCCAGTAAGGGTGATGGCAACAACAAGGCTTGGTATAGCTCAGGTGATGGCAACAACAACAACCGTTAAGGCACAACACGACTCAGGCAAGGTACAGGTGCAAGCATGAATCCCTAGATGGATCAGGAAGGGTGATAGACTTCCAGAGAATCGGAAGGGTTGTGAGAAAACTCGAAACTGGTCCCGACGCAAGGATGGGGAGCAACGACAGAATGGGAAGTGAACCCCCAACGAGCTGGCTTTCTCAGCTAAAAACTGCATGCACCTAGGTTGACACATGTCTTCCTGAAGCTGCATGAGTTCCACTTATCACTCATTCTCCTTTTTCCCACGAACTTAGGACACCACGACTTATGTCAACCATAGCCTTTGGGAATAATAATAAAATATTATTCCTTTAGAGGTAAGCCCACTAGCTTAGCCCCTAGGCCTAGACACTTAGCCCCCTCCCTTACCCTACCTAGTGGAGCTTAGTCCCCCATAACTCTTTCTTCGTGATCGGTCTACACGCAACAGTGTAATTTTATTAATGATATGTGCATTTACATATACAAAAATCAGGCTCATGGCCTTAAGCATCTAGGCTCTCCGGCCTAATAAACATATAAGTTTTTAGCTTATAAACACTAGGCTCACCAACCTATAAACATAATTACAATTCAGCAGGGGCTTAACCTTGGGGTGTTACAGTGGGTGTGGTGTTGTCGACAATCCCAATTGTTTGACGACCTCTGCTGAGATGAGCTTCTTATGACTTCCACTATCAACAATAAAATGCAGTGGGGTCCCCTTCACCCACATCTGTGAATGAAAAAGGTGCTCCCCCTCTTAAAGATCTATGGTTTCTTCTGGTTGAATTGTTGCGGTCATGACAATAGTAGTGGGGTCTACGTCGATGATCTGTCTTCTATCAGTATTTTATGAATAAGATTCCAAAACAGGGTTCGGCTCCTTGTCTTTGATCTCGGCCACCAATGACTGTTTTGAGCGACATTCATCGGTGTTGTGCAAGGGGATTTTGTGGAAATCGCACCATTTTCCGGTGTCATTCTTCGTCTTTCCATGACCCTTCTTTTCCTGTGGCTTGGACTGGTTTTCCAGAGACTGTTTGTTAGGGTCATCTTTATCATACTTTGGTTGTTGTTGATTTGCAAACCTGAACTCATGTTTGTTAGGGTCGTCTTTATCATACTTTGGTTGTTGTTGATTTGCAAACCTGAACTCCTGTTTGTTCTGGTGCTTAAATTTCTACTTGATTTTAACAACATATTGATAAGCAATATCGAGTGATGAGATGTCCA
>WSFP011513050.1:0-12968 GCA_009831015.1 Picea engelmannii | reverse complement strand
AGTTGATAGACTAAAATCTCTTGCCCTGAAGTGCAAGCAGGTGAGTAATTGCAACTCCCAAACGTATGAGAAGCTTATTGAGAACCCAGAGTTATAGGCACTAGAGTCTAATCTCCAGGAAGCGAAGTAGAACACAGACACACTACAGATGTAGCTGAAATCCTTGCCAGCTGTAGACATAATGAAGAGGTCTCAAGAGAAATGCACAGCCCAATAGCAGATCCATACGATCCAGAGAAAATTTATGGAAGTAACTCAACGGATCCAACCTGTGCAAGATAAGGCATTTCAATTGTTTACAAAGGTTGAAATTCAAGGATCAGAGCTAGAACATGTCATTAACGTAGCAGAACAATGCCTAGAAGGGCCAGTAAATGACGCAGTGATCCAGGAGTTCGTCAAGCAAGAGGCCACAACAAAGAACCAAGTCGAAGCAGCTCAAGGCATTCGAGGCAGAAACGATCAGACTAGAGTGACTTGGGACGAGTCACAAGTGAGTGTTGGGGGCATGTTGGACCTTGACCAAGATTTGGGAGATTCTTGGTCATGTTACCCCACTTTGGGACTTCGACAACCTGTCGAAGGAGGAGCACAAGATGAAGCGGAGATCATGGGATCTCGACCCCTTTTTGGGTCCTTTTTGGGTTTTTGGGATAATTTAATGGGATTGGGATGTCATCCCATGGGTTTTACCCATGCTTATGCCTATTTTGTAATATATAAATAGATGCCTAGGCTAGATAGAAAAGGGGGAAGAAGAATAGAAGTGCATCTATGTGATGTAGCAAGAGGCCGGTGCGCTAAGTGCTAGAGGCTAAGTGCTAGTGTGGATTGTAAGGGCTTTGTGCCTACTATGAGATACTTGCAGAGCTAATTGCAAGTGGTTGTAACAAATCATGGAAGGATTTGTGTTGTAATGCAAGGAAGAAGGATCTTTCGAGATGCGTAGATCTTTTGTCCTATGCGAAGTAGGGTTTTGAGGCTATGTGCTTGTAACCAATTGAATGAAGACAATAAAGAAGAAGAGTTGGTGGACATAGCCCTAGGGTGGGGGTGAACCACGTAAATATTGTGTTATGTTTCTTTTTTCTTTGTCTTTATGTGATTTACATGTTGTTTTCTAAGTGCTTGGATGTATTTAGATAGATCTACTCATGCTTTGTTCTTATGATATGCAATAATGTTAGATCTGATCTATAGGACTATGCTTAGTGCTCGATCTACTCGATATGATCTATTTACCTATACTAAGTGCTTAAATACATTAGATTAGTGTAAATGTTGTGAACCTTTGTTCTATCAGTGAAGTGGATATTGACTGCATATTGGGGAATCAACGGTGCTAAGTGCTTTATTAAGTAGTACAATCATAGATCTGTGTCCCAGCTAAGGTTGCATACACTTGAGTCTTGCAACCACCCCTGCCTCTACCTCGGGTGAGACTTCATCTGCTTTGCAGGTGTTTCCGAAAGGGCTGGTAGTTAGGGATTTGTTGGTGTGTTGTTGTAGTGTTGAACCCTGGGTCTGCCCCTATGCCAACAGGAAGAAAACATTAATAATGCTCATTGAGTCACATGGTACCCATAACTTCATTGATAAAATATTAGTAAAGTGCCTCAATTGTTTTGTATATCCAATGACAAATTTTCAAGTTTTAGTTTCTAATAAAGGGAGTATTGATTATGTGGGAAACTTCCATAGCATAAAACTAAGTATGAGAGAACATAATTTGGAAACCAAAATGTATTTCATTTCCATTGGAGGTGTAAATGTTGTTCTAGGGATTCAACGGTTCAGAACGTTAGGTATAGTCTCTACAAACTATAAAAAATTATTCATGAGATTTGAATTGGAAGGAATTCAATATGAACTCAAAGGGTTAAAATGTGGACCTTCTTAGGTCATCATATGTCATAGAATGGAAAAGATCCTAAAAAAGGGTAGCAATGGTTTTGTGGTTAAAATTTATTCAATGGAAGTTAAGCAAGAAGATGAAAATATTCTAGAGGAATTAAGATGCGAATTGGAAAAGCACTATAGTGTATTCTAAAAAATTCCTAAAGGTCTACCTCCATTTAGAGATCATGAACATCAAATCGAACCAATATGGGAAATTGCTCCTCCTAATAAAATTCCTTATAGATATTCACATTAAAAAATATATATATTGATAAAATAGTACAAGACATGATGGATTTAGGTTATATTATTCAACCAAGAAGAAGTTCATTTTCAGCTCTGGTAGTGATGGTGAGAAGAAAAGATAATTCTTGGAGGATGTGTCTTGATTATAGATTTCTAAACAAAATCACCATAAAGGATAAATTCATTGTTCCAAATATTGATGAGCTATTATATGAGCTTCATGGAGTGGATTGTTTTACAAATTTATGTCTTGAATCATTATACCACCATATTATATTATGAAACGATGAAATTCCCAAAAAAAAAATTAGAATTGATGATGGGAACTATGATTTCTTGGTCATGCCTTTTAGGTTGACTAATGCTCCTTCAGCTTTTCAAATCCTATTGAACAAACTGTTTTTACCTCATGTTATAAATTTTGTGTTGGTTTTCTTTGATGATATATATATATAATCATGGGAAGACCACATTAAATATGTGGATCAAGTCCTGCAAATTCTTGAGAACAATAAACTTGATCTAGATTTATGAGGGAACGAAATGAAACACAGAAATAAGACAGAAACACAAAGATACGGTAATACACAATTTCTATTAATGAACTAAATGTACATGAACTGTAAAAAAAATGCAAATTGAAATGAACTCGCTGGAATGGTGGTAGCTTATCTATGAGAAGAGATGTGACGGCTACGCTCATTCACAAGAATGTGTCTTTACAATGAGGCTCGAAGTTAGGGATCTGAGAAGTTAATGATAACCACGTCAGTATTTATCCCTGCATTTCATATGTGTTTTACCTGCCAAGCCTTGTCGTTAACCGCTCTGCCCTTTTCATGTACCTTGATTGGCGTTTTAATTATTCGGGAAACGTTGGTGCATAGCCTTAATTCCATGATTTTATTTTTATGTATAGCTTGATTTTTTATATATATGGTTGATTCGGTGAATTGGTGTAAGGTGATATTACTGCATAGAGCTCCCTTGTATATTTGTGTAGCGATCTCGTGATTAATTTAGTCCTTCTTTCATATAGCAACATATCTAGCCTTATATATTTAAGATAACAATGGTTTAGCCGGATTCCTTCACTCGGCCTTATCTTGTGTAACTCAACCCTTGTGTTAACTCCGCTTGTGAGATGGACAGTTTTCTTTACATATAGACAACGTTGATATGTCCGTGATTGATAGGATTTAGTGGTTAGCGATTGGGTTATGTACTTTGGACAATGTTTTCTTTCTGACATGTTTAGGGGTAGCATTGAGTGTTGATTTTTTTTACCACCACAGATTTAATGGACCGAATTAATTTTATGGAATGGCTTTACATTGTTAGAGTTAATAGTCCCCATGGGCCACCTTACAGCCACCTTTGTTAAGAGTAACATTATAGAAGTTCATGCCTTCGCACTCTGACTTCATGCTTAAATTAATGGCTTTGGTTGTTGGTGAGTCATTGATTAGCTCGAGAAATTTTAAATCGAGCTTATCATCTTGTGTCAAGTTGACTCATGGCTTGGGGGTGCAGGTGTAGTCTTCTCATCGGATATTCGGCTCCTAGCGCGTTGGACTATCTTGATTCCTTGGTCTAGTTAGGTTGTTGTGCCACGATTGTTATCACATCTATCACCGGGCGACCACATGATTCTGGAGAAGGGAATCACTATGCATCCTAATGGATAGAGGTGATTGATAACTTGGCCTGAGTCTATGCTACCTGTTGCGGGCATTGAACATCATAAGTTGTTGGCGCTCAGGTTGTAATTCCTTCTTTCATTTGGTTGCACGCCATTGAGGTTCGAGATATTGGTCATCAAGACCATTGTGGCGGGAATGTGGATGTTGTCCCTTAGCCGATAGGTGTCAGCGTGATTGTGTCAAGTGGGCAGTCGTTTCTATCTATCCTTGATGCCGCATGTTTCACCCAGCTGCTCGATGTGCCAATGTTAAGTGGTTGTTGTCTATTTCCATATCTTCTTGCATGGTATGTGTGGTAAGTAGTGTGGTTCATCTGTTATCGTCGTTACCTTCCAGCATAAAAACAAAAAATTGCACCTTCTTCTTCGCTGATAGTCGTAACAATAAGGGGTTGTTACAGATGGTATCAGAGCGGGTTGAACCCTGGGACTATGGATCACCAGGCTTCCCACTACAATAACCCATGAATTTTAACCCTTTCTTTAATTGAAAACCTTAGTGTGTCCTTGTGGGATGTCATTTAGAGGGCACCTCAGAGGTTCACAACGTGGTGCCCTGGAAGGAGGTGCGACGCCTCCAGAAGTTCTCATACCCTCGGATTCGAAACCCCAAAGGGAAGTAGAGTCCTTGGGCTATATTTGCTTGTAGTAAGGGATGAAGGTGGTCTGACAAGGCCCTTCCAGGTAATTTCAAAGGCCTTGATTCACCATCAGTACTAAGATAAGGCTAGAATACCTATACCCCTGAGGGTCCTCAGCGCACCCTAGCTAGTACTGTTAGCATCCACCGAGAACTCGAGGGAGTTGAGTTATCGAGTCCACGAGTGTCATGGATGACTGTGTCGTCGAGGCATGGTTGTAGAGAAAGACGTTGTGCTTCACACCTCGCGATCATGACCTCTAGCATGAAGGTCTTCTTGAGGGTCTTTCACTAAAGGGGAATGCTCTTCTATGGTGGGATACGCTTCTGCCACTTGAACATGGTCATCGACAACGTGTCATGGGAACTGTTCTAGGAACAATTCTAGAAGAGGTGTCTTTTCGAGGAATTCATTGAGTGTCAGCTCAACGAGTTAGACACCTTGAGACCGGGTAACTGTATGATGCTAAGTATGAGGCCCATTTTTTGAGTTGCCTTGGTGTGCTCCGCACCCTCACCGAGAAATTTAAGGTCAATGAGTTTATGTTGGCATTTACATTGGAATTTATCTTCTACTTCGGGTACCAAGATTACTGGACCGAAGAAAGTATGTTGGAATGTGGGGAGCCACATTTCCAGTGTGACTTCCCAGTGAAGAGGACTAGAGCATCTGGATCAGTCGGACCCACTACCATGGGAGATCTGGGCAAGGCCCATCAGAACCATGCAGCGGTGAATAACCGCTAGGTAGAGCACCAGTTGACTGTGCTTGGGACCTTAGGTACCGTCACTGACTAGACATTAATCTCGGTGCTATCGAGAGTTTCAATCTGGTGCCATGTTAAAAAGGATTAAAGTAGAGACAATCGAACATGATGAGTTCAACATTGTAAAGATGGCTTTGGGAGCCAAACCGAGGGTTGGAGGAAACTTTACGGGCTACACGCTTAACCTGGGAGAGTTTGTCACAAGGGACAACTTGTACGTCATGATCCTAGGATCTTATGATGTCATTATTGGTATGGACTGGCTAGAATCACATGAGGTGATACTCAACTGTAATATGAAATGATTGAGCTTGGTCGATGACGAGGGATAGAGATGTGTGATTGTAGGATGGAACTAGGGAGTTTACCTAAGGTTCATCTCTTCTTTACAACTGTGGAAGAGCATGTGCAAGGGGTGCAAGATTTATGTGATCCTTTCATTAAAAAAGAAGGGATTAGCAAAAGGTTTAGAACACCTTTCGGTGGTGAGAGAGTTTGCGGACGTATTTCCAGAGAAGTTACCTGAGATGCCGCTGGAGAGGGAATTGGAGTTTACCATATACCTAAACACAGGGACTGAACCGATGGCCAGGATTCCTTATCAGATGTTGACCCCAGATTTACAAGAGTTGAAAATGCAACTGAAGGAGTTGTTGGACCTGGGACTGATACGTCCTAGTGTGTCACCGTGGGGTGCACCTATTATTTTCATATGGAAGAGGGATGGATCGTGGAGGCTCTGCATTAACTATCGTCAACTGAACAAGGCCACGATAGAGAATCAATATCCGTTGCTGAGAATTGATGATCTGTTCGATCAAATGAAGGGTGTGATGGTGTTCTCCAAGATCGATTTGTGATCAGGGTATCACCAGTTACAAATCAAGGAGGATGACGTCCCTAATACCGCCTTTAAGATGAGGTTTGGACATTACGAGTTTACTATTTTACCGTTTGGACTAACAAATGCCCCAGGGGTATTTAAGAGTTTGATGAATGATGGAAACGTTCCCAATACCTCTCAACATGCAGGTCGGGCGGTCCATGCGCTCATAGGATCTTCTCCTTCTCATGGCCCGAAGAACACTAACTGGTCCTTCTATTTCCCTATCGGGAAATCTGCACCCACAACAATCGTCGTGGGATCCCCCTCTTTACAAATCGGGAGATCGGACTTCATGGCTTCGCGAGGTCAGTGGTCAAGCGTTGGACTCTTGAATCCCCGAAATCCGATATAGTCAACGCTGACTTTTCCCTCTCCTATCGGGATTTCCTCTATCGTGATTTCGGCACTCGCGATGTCAAACAACTTACTTTTCCGACTCTCAAACCCTGATATGCTGAAACTATGACACACGCGTGAGTTCTGACTTTTCAATGGTCCTTCACTCCATCGGCATTTCAGAGTTTGCAATATCACGAATCCTAATGCATATGTTTCAGGACTTCTCACTGCGAAACCACGAAATTGTATGTCACGTGTTCACTCGCTGACTCCATTGTGGCCCCACACAAATCTTCTTAGCTGTCGGGATATCGTGGTTCACGATTTCGTGATTCCTGCTGCACCGTTCACGAGACTTCAACCCACGAAACCTTGATGCACGATCCCACATGTAAATCCAACGGTCCTTGTGACTCAGATCTATGGTCCTACCCCTCCTGATATTTGAACCTTTGAGAATACTCTATCATATCTCCCTTGCACCCTCCGCGAGATCTAACGGCTCACTGAACTTTACGAGATCTCCTCAGAGAACTTCGACTGTCCGTTCTTCCTTGATGATTCCTACGAATAACTAAGTGTTCCTCCGTGGAAACTTGTTTACTTGAACACAAGCTTACGATGCTTGTTTGAATTCTCCATGGCACAAAATCCCTGTGCTTCTCTTTGGTGATTTTGAAGGCCTTATCCTTCCTGAGCTTTTAGAAGCTCCTTGTACGCACTCCCTGCGGTAAACTTCCAAGCACTTCCTAAGTGTGGAAATATTTTGACTCTGCGCACACCTGTAGCAGCAGTCTCTCGAGGCTCTGCTCAGATTCGCAACCCTGAACTTCACTAGGCCTGCGCACTCCTTGCACGATTCCTGTGCTCAACTGCACTTATGTGGAAATGAGAACAAAAGATACCCTATTTGAACCCTCTGTCAACGCATTCCTTGCGGACACTTCGACTGCACTCCTTGCAGAAACTCTCCGGCTCAAATAGAGAAACAATTGAAACTCATTCCTCCTTCCTCTCAGACTTCAAACTCAAACATGAAATCATATACACAACACATAAAGCAAATGTATAAACAGGAAGAAAACATTCATGAGCATAGCATTCACATCAATACACAGAGAACAAACACAAAACCATGAATTTGAATCAACGTCTTCTATTAATTCAAATATCTGTACATGGGTGTTTTTACATAGCTCTCTGCATGCTCTTTCTCTTCTCCTACTTCAATCATCCATAATACAATACACAAAGAGGGTGTCTATATCCCATTTCCCTCTTGCGCTCTCAAGCAGTCTAATCTAGAATTAAATTCTATCTACCTACATTAACTACTATAAATGCCTTCTACCTACTAAGGACGAGAGAAATCACTCAAGGTCCATTTACATCATACAAGTGTGCCTCTTCTTAATGGCTCATTTAAGATTGTACAACAATTTTAAGGTTATTTCAAAATTTGTGCTGGCGCTTGTCCAACTGTCCTTCTCTTCCGCGTTGGCTCGCTTGATGTTGGTGATGCTCCTACATCATACTCCCTCGCTTGAAAACTTTCATGGGCTCCTATCCATGAGCTCACGCATGGTCTGTCCATGCTTCTGTATATCCACTTCATTCTCCCAGCTGGCATCTTCAAATGGATGGTTCTTCCATTTGACCAGATACTCAAAGTATTTCTTTCACCTGGTCCTCTTACTTACTCTTTTATCCAGTATGCACTCCATCTGTGGCTTCTCCACAAATGGCATCTACTTCGTCCACTAAATCGCTGCCTGCTCAGTTCCAGTCTCTGCTTCCCCAGCTCTATATGGGTACAAATCCAAGATATTGAATATCGAAGAGATTCCAATCCCATCGGGTAATTAAATCTCATAAGCATTCACCCCAAATTTCTTCAAGACCCTACATGGCCTGATTTTCTTCATCTTCAGCTTATTATATGTCCCTCTCGGGAACCTTTCTTTCCTCAAATGTGCCAGAACCAAGTCACCAACCTCAAACTGAAGTTGTCTTCTATGTTGATCTGCTCTACGTTTATATTCCTAGCTTGATTTCTGCAATTGCTGCTTCACCTAGTTGTGAAGTTCTTTCATCGCCTCTGCGAATTCTTTTGCACTAGCGCTCCTAGTCGCAGTCTATTCTGAATCTCTCAGTTCAGAAATTCCCCTCGGCTGCATGCCATAAACAACCTGAAATGGAATTTTTCATGTGTTCCTATTAACTGAGTCTTTATAAGAAAACTCTGCCTGTGGTAATATGTGGTCCCACTGGCTGTGGTGCTCTATCACCAAGATTCTCAGCAAGTCTCCCAGACTTCTGTTCACTAATTCTGTCTTTCCATCCGTCTGAGGATGATAAGTTGAACTAAATGACAAGTTAGTTCCCAGCTTCTTCCATAAGGTCCTCCAAAAATTCCCTATGAACTTCGTGTCGCGATCTGAAACTATACTCTTCGGCAACCCATGAAGTCGAATGACCTCTTTGAAAAATAGGTTCGCAATATGAGTTGCGTCACTGGTCTTCTGACATGGAATGAAGTGTGCCATCTTGGAAAATCTATCCACCACCACAAAGATTGAGTCAACACCTCTTTGTGTTCTTGGAAACCCCAATACAAAATCCATGCTAATTGCATCCCACGACCTCTCTGGTATAGGTAATGGTTGATAAAGCCCCGCATTCTACTTCCTTCCCTTCGAATGCTGGAAAATTCTACATCTGTCCACGAATCTCTTGACATATGCTCTCATTCCTAGCCAAAAATATGACTCGTTCAGCTTTGTGAATGTCTTTTCATGACGAAAGTTCCCTACTAATCCTCCACTGTGTTTCTCCTTCAGCAAGTTCTCCCTCATGGAGCATTTCAGAATACACAGTTGATTACCCCTAAACAGTAATCCTTCCTGGATCATGTACTCATCCCATTGGCTTCTGTCTCTGAGAACTGGATTCTCAACTGCTTCATATGCTTCCTTAAAATCCTAATCATCTGCGTACATGTTCCTAAGATCATCAAAACCCAACATTTTGACTCTGAATTCTTGCAACAACAAACACTTCCTGCTCAAACAATCAACAACTTTGTTAGCAGTACCAGAAATATGTTTAATCACAAAAGTGAAATTCTGCATATACTCAACCCATTTGACATGTTTCTGATTCAACTTCTCCTGTTGAGTCACAAACTGCAGTGCATGATTGTCATTGTACAAGACAAACTCTTTCGGGATCAATTAATGCCTCCATTTCTTCAATGCCTGGATAATAGCATAAAATCCCTTATCATAAGTGGAGTACTTCAATTTCGCTTCATTCAGCTTCTCGCTGAAATATGCGATCGGCCTGTCTTCTTAACTCAAGACTGCCCCGATTTCACATCTACTTGCATCGTATTTCACCTGAAATGTCTTCTGGAAATCCGGCAACACCAAAATTGGTTGTTCTGTGATCTTCTTTTTCAACAGATTAAAACTTTTCTCAGCCTCTTCAGTCCAGTGAAAATATTTATGTCTTTTCTTTACTGTTTCCATCATCGCTGCACTAATTCCACTGAAATTCCTGATGAACTTTTGGTAGAAACTAGCCAATCCATGAAAACTTCTCACCTCAAAGATATTCTTTGGTGATGGCCAATTCTTAATCACTTCCACCTTATTTGGATCCATCCTCAACTCATCTGCAGAAATAACAAACCCCAAATAAATGAGCTTTGTCTTCATGAATGAGGACTTCTTCATATTTACCAACAACTTCTCTCGCTATAATCTCTGCATCATTGTAGCCAAATGTTTCAGATGCTTTGCCACTTTTTTACTGTAGACCAGTATGTCATCCAAATACACAATGAAAAATTTTCGGATGAACTCCCTCAGGACTTCGTTCATCAACCTCATGAAGGTACTTGGCGCGTTCGTTAAGACAAAAATCATAACAAGCCATTCATACATCCCTTCGTTGGTTTTGAATGTTATCTTCCACTCATCACCTTCTCTCATGCAAATTTGGTGATAACCGCTTTTCAAATCAATCTTTGAAAAATACCTTTCTCTGCTCAAGCAATCCATCAAATCATCCATCCTCGAAAATGGAAATCTATACCTCATGGTTATCTTATTGATCGCCCTCGAGTCAATACGCATCCTCCAACCCCCGTCTTTCTTCAGACTGAGCAGTGTTGGAACAACACACAGACTCAAGCTTTCCCTGACTAAACCTTTGTCCAACAAATCCTAGACTTGACTCTTAACCTCCTCATTCTCCTGCGGCGTCAATCTGTACGTGGATTTATTTGGCAAACTGGATCCTGGTATGAAATCAATATGATGACTCACACTCCTAATCGGTGGCAATGAACGAGGTAATTCATCCACAATTATATCAGCGAACTCTTCCAGCAGTTCCTGAATATCTTCTGGTAAATCATCCACCCTTGTGCTAGTCAGAACAATCCTCGGTTTTCTGACCACAATGAACTATGGATCCTCCTTCTTCTTAACCTTGGTAAGGAGTTCCTTCCCAGTCATGAGAAGTACAGTGTTTCTTACTTCCGTCTTCACTTCCTTATCCTTGATTGGAAGCAACATGTGTGTCCTCCCATTCTTCTGTAGGGTGTATGTGTTCAATTGCCCATCATGAATCACATTCCTATCATATTTCCATGGTATACCCAGCAATAGATGACAAACATCCATAGGAATGACATCACATAATATTTTATCATTATATCCTCCTATCTTGAATTCAACTAAACATTGTTTAGTGACAGTTACCTGATGTCCTTTCTGTAGCCACGAAACTTTGTATGGACTTGGATGATTAGTCGTTTCCAGCTCCAACTTCTCTACCATCTCCGTAGAAATGAGATTATCCGTGATACCACTGTCTACAATGACCTTGCATAACTTATCCTTGGTCTTGCAAGCATTCCTAAAAAGTCTGGTCCTTTGGACTGAACTCTCCACCTCCTTCTTGGGTGTCAAAAGGACTTTTCGCATCATCAATGATATTCCGCCTTCAGCGTCTTCTGCCTCAACATCCCGCCTCTGTGCTTCGGCGATGTGAGCTTCTCCAATGTCCTTCTTTTTATCTAGACACTCGTAATAATTGCGCCCATTCTTCCCACATGTGAAGCATGTTACTACTCCACCTCTTCCTCTACCTCTACCCCTAGTACGAGGAAAAGTGTTATTATCAGCATAATCTCCCCTCTGCTCAGTATGTTGTCCTCTCTGTGAGGTTCCACCTCTCTCAATCCAAGTCTAAGGTTTCTTCCATTCCTCCTTGGGCTTTTGATATTTTTCCTAGGCAACTGATTTGCCTCTGGGCTGACTTCTGCCTCGACCCCTCTGACTCTACTTTCGGCTCAGCTTCTCTTCCGCTTTCAGAGCCATCTGATAAGCATCCTCCACCGTTCGGATGGTTACCATGCTCATCTCATCCTGGATATCATATCTCAGGCCATTCATATATCTGGCAACCTTCTCATCATCACTTTCCCGATGACCTGCCCTGATGTTCAATTTGTAGAATTCCTCAGTGTATTCCTTCACTGACATCAGCTTCTATCTCAGGTTCTTCATTCTCCTGAATAGAGTAATTTGATAATCTCTCGAGATGAATTTCGCCTTCATCTTCATGATCATTCTGTCCCAGCTCTTGATCTTTTGCTTGCCCTTGTAGCATCTGTCAGCTTGTAGTTCATCCCACCACAATGCTGCATGTCCCTTCAATATCGTGACAGCATGCTTGACTTTTTTTCCCTCTTCGACATCTTCATAGTCGAAGTATGTGTCCAGAGCTCTAATCCAGTCTAGAAGCTCCTTTGCATCCAAGTTTCCCTCATAAATTGGAATGTCCATATTCTCTCTTACACTCATCCTGGCAATAGATTTGATCAAACATTTGTTTGATGCATCTTCAGCTGCAACTTGTTCTTCACGTTCAACCTCAATATCGCTTTTGGAATCACTGAGATCCCCCGCACTCACTTTGCGTCTTTGCGCTATCTCCATGTCTTCTAGTCTAGCTCATAGATCACACATCTCTCTCTCCATAACTGGATCTGTCATCTGCCGACCTCTTCTCCTTGGCATTTCCCTATCCTTTGGATCGGGTGATTGCATATCCCTTCTCCTTGGCGGCATGGTGAATTCTCTTCTTCTCTGCTACAGAAAGAAAAGAACCTTTCTAAGCTCTAATACCATATTTGATGGCAATGCACCCATTACCTCTCAACATGTAGGTCGAGTGGTCCACACACTCACAGGATCTTCTCCTTCTCATGGCCCGAAGAACACTAACCGGTCCTTCTATTTCCCTATCGGGAAATCTGCATCCACAAAAATCCACGTGGGATCCCCCTCTTTACAAATTGGGAGATTAGACTTCGTGGCTTCGCGAGGTCAGTGGTCGAGCGTTGGACTCTCAAATCCCCGAAAGCCGATATATTCAACGCTGACCTTTCCCTCTCATATCGAGATTTCCTCTATC